>APFE030682932.1:33171-43521 GCA_000404065.3 Pinus taeda | reverse complement strand
TTTAAAGTTCATTATTAATAGAAAAAAAGAGATACATGGATAAATTAGTGTAGATCGACAAAATTCCCACAATGCTCTATTTCTTACACATAGATACAATAAAAACTTACAACTTCCATATTAATATTTACATAATCACTACTGCAAGGGGCTTACATAATTCTTCAAGATAAACAAAGGAAAACAAAGATCCATTGCATACTTTAATTCAACATACAAGCGGGCCAAGCCTATTCTCAAAACCCACATAGCAGGAGACACATTACATTTTGGAGCCATAAAAGATTGTCATTATTACAAACCAAATTTACAACCATAGCAAGCATTTTGTTGTGGCACCATACATCATTGTAATCTCTCTCAAGAAGTGACCATGTAGTGTCAAAATGGACATGAAAACCGAAATTTGAGAAGTCGACCAACCCAACTATTTGTAACCCTTCAACACTAGTCCTCATCAAATAAGGACACTATCGTCGGAGCATGAACACCAGAACCAGGTCGCTCACCCTTGTTACCACCTTACGACTCATAGGGTATATGGCTTTCGACATGTCTCTGATCAACATTGATTCATCCACATTGAAACGTGGGTTCCTCAACATTCTTTTAATGTGCTCTAGGAATAAAAAGAGATTGTATTTCCCAATTAGTTTATCTCTAAAAACAAGACAACAATTTTTTCATTTTCTAGTGAAAGACCATTGAAATTAGGAACTCTTTTTTCATGCCTCTAGTGTGTCTCGGATTTGGAACCCATCCTCCCAAATATTCAAGAAATTTTGAATGAGAAGGTGACTTCCCTTCTTCTCCTACCTTCATCTCCGATTCCCTTATTTCTAGACACACACAAGGAGGGATGTCATTGAAATAGGATTCCACCAATTGATGGGAAAAAAATCTCACCCCACTCTGACTAGGATGACTAACACTACTCCCACACCTTGTACAGGGGTTGACTGAAATATTTATAGGGATATCCCCTACTTGAAAAAGGAAAAATAGAAAAACATCTCTCTCTTTTTATTAGGTCACGACACTAGCAACCAGATTCATCACAATACCCCCAAATGAAATTACTGAACTTAGAATGCATATCACTTACAGAAATGAGAATCAACAGAAACACAAGAAGCCACTTAAAATCATCCACCATTTGACCCATAAAACACCCTTCCCGACACGAAACTAGAGGACTACATCATAACTCCTAGTCCCAAGCATAGAACCTCAAGAGGCTAGCGCAACCCTCCATAAGAGACCACCTACATCTACCACACATGATGCAATGCAAGTGGAGATTACTACAAAAATACCCATGACGCAACACAAATATACCTTACTAATGAAACCCCATACCCTTTGAAAATTATATAGAGGATACTCAATTTTTAATCTATTAACAAAGTAGCGTTGAGATAGATACACCTAAGACAATGGTAGAATGAAATGAAAGTGGAAAAAAATGTTGGCCAAGATCTAAAGCAAGAGAAAAAAACTATAACTTACATTCCCAAGTCGGTGGACCACAAGGATGAGCTCAACACCCTAGTAACTAGTTAAAATCTCACGCTGAGAATGTCATCATCATGAACCACCTGGTGGATGATATCTAATTTACCCTTTCCCAATGGAAATAACATTGGAACACACAGACCAGGGCCGCCCTTATGAACCATAAATCAAACAATATGTTATATGAGGTTGAGTAATAAGCCTTACCTCTCGAAATATCTATCTCACAAACGCCCTCATTAAGAACAACCTCCAAAAATATAGCAACATGACCATGCATGTGAGTGAGACCTTGCATACTCCCACGTTAAATGGGAGTGTCGATTCCAAAAAGGGGTGGGCACAAAAACCCAAGCCCCTTCTTTTATGTATTAACACCCCCATTAGGGGGCTCTTCCATCACCTTTGATGAAGGAAATTAAATCTTTAGTCCATTCTCATCTTCTTGATGGGTGCCAAATCATATCGATATCGACCTCTCTATTATTACAAATTATATTTTTGAGGTAGTACACAACATTGTTTACAGATCTCAAGGATTAGCCAACTATGACATATTCCAACATTTTTATCAGCCGCAAAATTCTCCTGATAACTAACTCTAATATCCGACTCCTTGAATTTTTTTCCAGGAGTTGTCCTCATATCGATTTATGGAAGATATTTATGAGAAAAATAGAATCACAATCTACTTGTAATGACAAGTAACCTTCTCTGACCACAATCATTATCCCTCACTCCAAAGACACTAGCTCAGTCACCATTATTAGTAGTTGAACCATATATTTTTGCATCTATCCTCATTGCCTTGGAATCCACATTTTTAAAGATCCTTCCCAAGGTTTAAAGACCTTAGCTCCCCTTTGATGCACCATCAAATTTTAATTTTATGAAGTCCATAAGGGTAGGGAGAAAACAAAATGCCTTGGTTTTCTAAGATCGTTCGAACTCTTTCTCCATTTGAGGACCATATTTTGGTCTACTTTAGATTCTAGAGAATTAATGTTTCCCTCCCATCAACCTTCTAGTCTTCTTGCATGCATTCAGATGCCAAAATCATCTCTTTTATATTCATGTTAAGAATATCAAGAAGCATCCTTTGAACATTACCATTGTCTTTAAATATTCTCATATCACTTTCCTTCCATAATACCCATACAAAAAAATTGAAAGCTAATTCACATACTCTCTTTATAAGGGGGTTCAAGAACTTTGAGTTCTTCTACTTCTTGGAGAGAAGAATTGCATCCTCTGATGGATTAACCACCTAAAGGAGAAGATTAAAAATTGAGTTCCATACTTCTCCTAAGAAGATGAAATATCTCAAGAGATGGTCTATTGATTCCTCTTAGGATCTACAAAGCCAACAAAAGAAAGGACACTAAAACCATTTCCATCTAATACGATCCCATGTAAGAATATTTATATTCACAAGAAACCATAAGAAATTCTTAACTTTTGGCCATAGAAAAGTAGCCCACAATGATGACCAAATTTTATGTCCCTCTAGAAGATCCTACCTCACTCATAACTTATATGCTTCTTCTATTGTGAACATTCCAATGGGCTTGTGGCCCCATCTTAACCTATCTTTCCCCCAACCTCTCCTTATCTTCCTTTCCATCATCTCCTATTTGATATTTTCCAATGGAAAATCCCCGTTGTTATTCCCCCAATCCTCCTAAGATTTCCACTCTCTCCACATCAAAATAATCTAGCCCTCAGTTAAGAAATATGCCACATTTAACCCTCCTTTTTTTTGGAAAATATTCTCAATTCCTTCAGATCCTGTCTAGCATCCAACATTGGATTTTTCTTCCATGACTCTTCCCAAAAGAGAGTATTCTTCCCATCATGGATTTCCCAAAAGGAATTATCCTTAATTAAATACTTGTTTGATTATGTGCACATCCATAGGGATGATCATGTTTTTAATTCCCAATCCTAAAGACAATCTTCGTACTAGTTTTTCCTAAGATACCTTTCGGCCCAAATTTCCTTCCATAACTCATTTCCTCCTTGAACCCACCTCTACCATAGATTATCATATAGGGTTTCACTTAAAATTCCTAGGTACCTTATACCTAATCCTTCTACCTTTTTTGAGAGACACACCTTTTCCTAAGCCATCAAATCCCATATCTTCACTTTTTTTGTTCTTGACCACAAGAAGCTTCTCCAACTCACTATGATGTGTTTTGAGATCCATTTCGACAAGGGAATCACCATAATATAGTATAATGAATATCTTGCATAATGAATTTCATTAACATCATTCTCCTAGGTAAGTTTAATGATCTGAAAGTCCAATTGTTGATCTTTTGGACTAATTTGTCTAAAATTGCTTTCCAACAAGAAATTATTTTTAAATTCATGGCCAACAATAGCCCTAAATATTTACATGGGGGAGAAGTAAATTTGAACTCTAAATTCTTGGCCAAATGGCATTGAATTAAATCTTTACAATTAAAAAAGAAAATATGTGATTTTTGTTTGTTCACAATTGTATGAGAGGCTTTCAAGAACGTTTTCGACAAAGAGTTAATATGCTTTTCCTCCCTAAGATCACATTGAACAGAAAAGGAGATGTCATCCATGAATTGTTAATGTGCTATGGGGAGCTTGTCCCCATAAATCCGTAGACCTTTGAGCCTACCATCTTCATAAAATCTCTTAAAAAACCTTACCATACCTTCCACAACTAAAATAAACAAAAATGGAGATAATGGATCCCCTTGACAGAGACCCTTCAATGGGTTAAAAGTCATGGAAGGTGACACATTAACTAAGATTTAAAATAAAGGAGAGGAAACCAATGATTTAACCCATGAATACAATTCCATGAGAAGCCAAATGCATTCAGAACTTGAAAAATATAATCCCAATTTAGACTATCATAGGCTTTCGACAAATCTAACTTTATAGATATACTTGGTTTTTTACCTACTTTGAGTGAATGCAATATCTCTTGAGAGGTTATGATCCCATTTGTAATTTAGTGACCCTCAACAAAGCTAGTTTGTTTAGTTCCAATAAGCTCCTTCAACAATGGATTTAAATGTTTTACCATTATTGACGAAATTTTTTTATAAATAACATTATACAGATCTATTTTCTTAAATCTATCAGGATATTTCGTCTTACCTTTATTTGGAATAAGTGTTAGAAAAGTTTCATTAAGCCCTCACCACACCTTTTTAGTCTTCCTTGACTCCTTTACCACTACACGTGCCCCTTCCCCAAGAAAATCCCAAAAATATTTAAAAAAAATCGTTGTAATTTTGTCTAGACCTAGAGCCTTGTTCCCCGACATTGTATCTACCACATCATCTACTTCCCTCAAGGAAACCTCTCTCATTTAGTCATCATTTTTTTGACTAAATCTCATCTTATAGATATAGGCGACGATTGTTTCAATGGTTTGTTTCCTATCTATTGGTGACTCTTCCGTTATTTATTTGAAGAAATCCATTATCTTTGACTCAATCTATTCATGTGAAATATTTCTTTGATAATCATTCCCAGTGAGGGAGAAAATCCTATGATGGTGTCTATGCTTCACCATAGCCTTACAAAAAAAATTGGTATTCTTTTCTCCTTACCTCAACCATTGAACCATTGACTTTTTCTACTGCTAGAATAAAATGAGAGATTAGTGACTACACGACTTAAAACATTAGTCACAATAAATATTTCAATGGAATTACTACTAAATTTGAACAATTTTATGTAATCCAACTAAAATTAACTAGCTTAGACAACTAACTTAGTCTAGGGATAAACTATTAGACTATATATTAAGTGACCCAACTGAAAGGGACTACATTAATGACTAATTTATTCCATGAATAAAATATATAGACTAGATAATAAGTGACAAAATAAAAAATTATTAATGTAAATGACTACTATAGTCCAAAAATAAAAATATGACCAACTAACCAGTACAATAAGTATATAAATTAATAATTTATGCTAGACTTTTTTAATTGTGTCACTCCGGAAATGGAAAATTGCAATTTTTGTATTGAAATGTTATATTTCACTAAATTTTAACACTGCAGATGGATTCAGAGACAAAGGGGGTTTTTGAATCCATTTACAATGTTAAAATTTAGAGACAACGGGGTTTCTTCCCCACATTTATGGATCTCATCAACAATAAACTACCTAGTGCGGACTAACACACCTTACTTGGGAGATTTGATCTAGGAATTTGATAGTGTAAAACTAGCCAAATACCTATCAATGTTGATAACAAATTATTTAGCTAACCCTTATTTTCCCTGTGAGAATAATCAAGAGATACTTTTCCACATTTGTGAATAGATGTAAACAATAATTATAACCAACTCAACCACAAATTAATTATATATTTGTTGCTTATTTTTTCTTCTACTTTAATAAAAGTGCATGCTTAAAAATATTTTCAATGAAATGAACATTTAAAAATGTAATCATAAAGGGATTATGTAAATTATATTATTCACTTAAAATGAAGGTGAAAATATTTAAGAGGACCTATGCAAGCAACATAAATATTCAAAATAGCTTAAAAAATAAATTAATTTACTTTCCATTTTCTTATTTTCTGAAAGAGTAATTGTTTTTCCTATTTTCCAAGAAAAAATAAAGAAACTCTTCTCATGTTCACAGCTTCATATGGTTCTTGAAAATCTAAATTGTCTTCTATGTTAAGAGAAATCAAGGTGATGGAGGGAGAAATTAAAGGAAATCTAAAAAAGGAGAGAAGTGGTATCTTTCCCTATAACATTTTAAAATGGCATTTTCTCTCACTACCATACAATTCAATTATTGGAAACCAACACTGAGTGTGTAATGATCTCGAAGGTAAAGAAACCAAAGAAGGAGATGGACATTTTAGATGTCAATGTAAATATATTTGTATATGCCATTAAAATTACATGTGGGTTCACAAGTGTTTCAGGGTCTTTGTAGCCATTTTATCTCCATTTATCTATATCTTTGGTTTTCAACCTAAAACATGGTTGAATTTATTTCAGTTTTTATGTTTTGGTAGTGTTATTTCATGGTTTGTCATATGAGTTTAGTGGTGGAGTATGGTAGCCATGACCTCAGCAATTTGGGGGAGATTATGTAGAAAAATGATGGATTGGAAGATATGTCCCTATGACTTCATGAAGCTATGGTGTATGTCATTTTGAAGGGCTTAGCCCTATTTCTAGCAGAGGGCATCAAATATGTTGGCCGAGGAATGAGTAGATTCTAGCAGAGGGCGTCAAAGAGGTCGACCAAGGGATGAGTGGCTTCCACTACTCGAGTAATTCACAGGTTCAAAGGTTTTTTTTTTTTGTTATTCGCATCATTGTCAGAGCTTGCTACTCTCTTAGAGGTAAATTTGGCTACCCAAACCTCTAAAATAGAATAAAGAATATTTCCTAAAGTAATTAGAGAAATTTTAATGAGGATAAATATAGGGGAGGTTGTTGTTCCAAAGCATACGTATGAATATAACAAATCAAAAGAAATTCATAGGTAATGGTATCAAATAATCATTGGGATATTTTCGAGGGGTGTGGATTATGATACTAGGCATTTTTGGGGGGTCGTATTTCATCTTCTAGCTTGTTGTGATAGATTGACCATTGTCAATGGGGGTGATGGAATATTGATTAATGTAGTCATCTTATCACATTTCAAATGAAATTTTTTGATCAAGAAGCTATGGGTGGGTATATATTTTTCCAAATTCATGAAATAAAATTAATTTCCTGCAAGGTGAAAACACATCATCGAGTAGACTCAAGCCTTGGTAGGTGGGGGAAATAATGTTTACCTACTTTCTCTAACAAGGAAGCCACCTTTGTCAATAATATGCACTCTTGTTATAATGAAATAGTTGTTGGAATCTTCATAATGAAATGTTGTGATTCAACGTTATTTTCGAGTTTCGATTTTTCTTCCTCTCCATGAAGGAATGATTTAAATGAAAGTACACAAATTATGCCTTATATTTTATAATTTCTCAAGTGGATCCCTTTTATTTCAACATGACAGGGACAAATTTGAAACTCTTTTACAATATCATATTTACAACCTAATGACCTTTGGATTAGAATTCATGACTGAGAGGTATTTATTCTATCAAACATACCTAATCAAAGTTGAAACTCTTTTACAATATCAAACTTACAATATGATGATCATTGGATTTGAAGCCATGATTGAGAGGTATTTATTTTGTGAAACGCACCCAAAACTTGCTACTGGAGTTCAATTTTATCTCTTAATTTCTCACCATTAAACATGTTCTTATATGGGTTGAACTTGGGTCTCTGTGAATATTATTGACCAAAAATAAGAGGTGAAGACAACCATTTTTTTGATTAGGAAGATCATATCACGGTAGTCATCCTACACTACCAATCAACAATGTCAACCCACCATGTAAATCTCCGAAGAAATTAATCTCTCAATATACCAAGTACAATATCGATCCCATAGGATATAATTGTGGATAAAGGGGAAAACCCAAAAATACCCAATGTTTCGGCAAGTTTTGGTATGTTTGGGCAAAGAAAACCAAAGTTGGGGTTTCTAGTGAACCTCACTCAATCAATTAACAAGATAAATTCCCTCAAGGAAATTTATAAAAAAAATAGGGTTGAATTAATTTTAATCATCATGGAATTGGTTCAATTATCTATATTTGATTTGAGCCCAAGGCTCTGTCGATAGGGAAAGACTCTACCCTACTTGATCAACTTATTTTATCTATTGTTTTCATTTTTTTTCTACTTTTTCTAGCACAAGAAAAAAATTATTAACCAAGTATGGAAAGGTATCTCAAGGGAAGTTGAAGGTTTAATGAATTACTCAACAAATATTCTCTAGAAAAAATCATTCATGGTTAATCTTTCAGAAAACTCATTGAAACTTGCTGAATTTTCTAAGTATGAGAAGATTAAGTCCTTCAAGAAAAACAAAATTCCTATTTCTAGGTTGTGAAATTTCTTAAGGTCAAATATGTGCAATATAAAACCTCTCTCAAGAGGTTGAAACCCTCTTGCATGAGCTTAGCACACTAGGAATCTAAATTTTATCTTTGTGGCAAGGTTCAAATCATTATGACTGTGATTCATATTCATTTTGAAACAAATCGATACTATTGGCATTGATAGCTAACTGAGCATAAAACAATGCACAATTGTCCACTACTTTTGTGATCCAAAGTTTGGTAACTAAGTGTGAGTGTTCTTGGAAGAAGTCTGAGTGTTGTAACAGGAAGTATGAGCTTTGAGGAAGGTTATTGAATCTCTCTGTTGTTCGATATTTATGGGATGTGAAGATATTCTTGAATTTTTGAGTAGACAATATTTCTGAAAGGTTTTAGCACTTGGAATCTATAATTAAGGTATTACTTCATTTCTAATTTGGTTCTATCTATCTCCATTAAACATGGACCATATTATGTGTATATCAAAAAAATTGTGCCATATTGTTGTTGGATTGTGTACATTATATTCTTGGGCTTGTACTTGTTGATTTGAGTTTCAAATTCATACATTTGACTATTTAGTTTATTGTAATTTTTCAAAAACTAGTTTTTTGCAATCAAGAATATGTTACCTATATTAAATTAACTATTGTTTGGAAAAATAAAATTTGTGGAAACCTTAGTTCAAAAATTGACCAAGAACATTGCACAGAAGAAGAGAACTACTTACTTTAAACCCAAAGAAATCAAAATAATTATAAACCTAGCATGTAGTTCAATGTTTAAAATTCAAAAGTAAACACTTTGGTACAATTAATCATTTTCCAGTGCGAGATCTAGACATTTGGTAGTTTAATGCCCATTTCCCTACCTTCTTACCATTAACTCCCTCTATACATGTGTTCATACACCACCTCGTTTGATCCATATGGTTTTCTTCCCATTGTAGCGAGATGGATCAAGAAGAATAATTATATACTTCATCACTTCTTTTGGTTGATTGCATCCTCAAAGTACCTCCCATTTAATTATGTTACCAAAAACGGTATGTTAGGGAACTATTTCTCTCCCAAAAAAGCATGGTGAAGAAACATAAATTGTACACAGAAAAAGAAATAAATTTAAAAAATAATGAATTATGAAAGTTTTGATCATTATAGAGTGAATTCAATTTGGTTTATAATGGTGGTACATGTAATCTGTGTGTTACTTTCGAGTCTACAATGGGATTTTTCTTCCAAAATATCTCTTATGTGTACAATATTGCATATACTTTGGGGGAGGAGGATTTATTTTAACCTTGAAAACTTCTAGCCCTTGCTTTTGGTTCGATTACACTCATATTTCTAGTAACCTAAATAAGAAAACAGCTCCAAACAGGTCCCATGTCCTGTATCCTATGCGTCAGACACCAATATGGAAGGATAAGTGTATGACACATGTTTGGCATGTGTCAGTTCATAGGATACCTGCAAAACAGATGTCTAACACATGTGATCACTGTGTCCCCCATAAAGGAGCAGCCCTATCCATAGAAACATGTATACCCTTCCATTTGAGATCATTCCACTGAATAGGTTGGAGGTTGCAAACATTGTGGAGTGTAGTTAAGGGTTATTATGTTGGGTCCCTATAATACTAGTGATTATCCCATTACTATTGTATTTATACCCCTTATTAATATTGTTGTGCCGCTATTCTCCCCATATTGTTATTTTTGTGGCTTTATATTATTATTATTAGGTCGGCTGGGTTATGTTGTGACTCCTTAGACTCCTATATATAGAAAGGAGGTTTTGTCATTTGAATCATCAAGGAATTGTTTATTTATGTAATGTAAAGGAGGTTTCCCCCTT
>APFE030682932.1:0-20961 GCA_000404065.3 Pinus taeda | reverse complement strand
GGAGGGCATGTTAGGGTCCCACCCTAACCCCCTTATTCATGTCATGGGATCGCGTCATAGTCAAGAGTCAATAAAGCCAATATTAATATTTGAAGTGGTTAACCCAGTTAGTTGCAAATGGGACCACAATTAGTTGTAAATGGGCGGTAGTATTAAATAAAGGTTAAATGGGCGGTAGTATTAGATAGATGGTATTAATAAAACCCACGGTATTGGCCCGTGGTATTGCATGTATGAGTCCTATATAAAGGATAGAGACTCCCTGCAAGGAGTATCATGTCTTGTTTTGTAATCGAGCTCTACTCTATTGGAGGTTGCCCCCTCGAAGAGGCCTGTGAACATTTCTCTCTGAGTAATAAAATCATTGCTATTCTGTGTTTTGGGCATTTTTTCTCGCATATTCTCTGTTCGGCATTACTTTGCAGGTTAAGAAGCATAACAAAGGATGAATTATTGTGATGATCATCCCATGGTGCATCATCTTCATCTTGATCTCCATGATGCTCTCATCAGTAAAGAATAAATGAGATCATGGATCAGAACACATCCTATAATCCAATGATCAATCGACCCAATCGATCGAAGAGAAGGTATGAGCCGCATAAGCTGAATAGATGGCTTCATAATCAAGCTCAATGGGTCTAAGTGACATTCAGTCACCAAAACTATGGATGTTAGTTTCATATGGTACAATCCATGGATTAGTCGGGATAGTAGAAGATGATATCATATTGATATAAGCAATTGATGATGAGCTAGTGGGAAGTGGATGAGAAGGATGTGAAAATGTTTCCATGAGCGAGGAATCCTTTACCAACATAACCCCAACATGGTGATAATAATGTATAGTTTCCCCTATAAGAGGAGCACTTCCAATAGCATGAGAATCAGAGTCAAAGAAGGCGAGTTGGTCAACTGCCACAATCCCATCCTTATGAGGAATGCCGATCATACATAAATAAGTTGGAATGACCGCAGCCATGGATTAAACCCACATGCAACCCAATAGAATATTATAGTCAAGAGGTATGTCAGTAAACTCAACTTCTAGGGATACAATTTTCCACTAATTCAACTTGTAAGGGGTTCAGAATACCACAACGTTTATACGTTCTCCCATAACAAGCTTTTCGTGTGGTAGGTGACTAACTCAGTTGAGGAGAACCAATTGATTTCCAACAATACATAGACATGATATAGGTCGAGGCTCCCTCATCCACAATGGAATGATGAATTTTACTATCACGGACGATGACCTAGATGATAAAATTCAATTGAGCCAAAAGGTGAGGGCTATAGGTTTTATGACTGAAAACAACTAATTTTCAATCCGAAGGATCCACACATTCAATAGCCAAAAGCAAATCCTTTTTCTGAGTGGGACAATTTTGCAACACCTCGAGGGTTAACATAGCTGATGGACACTGAGCAAGTCTTCAACTACGTTATAATTTTGAGAAGCCCTATAATGAGGGTTGAAAGTAGATTTAGGAAAAACACCATTTAGAGGATTAATAGTTAATTTCGTAGGAAGTGTAGGTGGACAAGTATGAGATGAAGGTGATACCAAACTGGTAGGTTGATCAGTGGCATGACCTTTCAAAGGATTCACATTACCATAGTACTTATTCTGAGTAGCCACGAGAACATCAGATTTAGGCTTCATTAAGGAAAGCATTAAAATTTTGATAGAGGAAGAAGGGTATGGAGCAACCATGTGGGTCTCGTGATTGGGAAATAGGCCGGTCAACATAGCGGGAGAAGTGGAAGATTTCAGAAACTGGTTCATTTCTACATAATGAGGAAAATCACAAGTTCTCCTCATTGCAAATCAAACATGGGTAGTGAGGCTTTTGTTTCTCTTGGGTCACTATAATACTAGTGATTACCCCATTACTATGGTAGTTGTACCCCTCATTTATATTGTTGTGCCCCTATTGTCCCCATATTGTTGTTACTATGCCCCATAGAATCCCTCTATTGTTATTTTTGTGGCTTTATATTATTATTGTTAGGTTGGTTGGGTTATATTGTGACTCCTTATACTCCTATATATAGAAAGGAGGTTTTGTCATTTGAATCATCAAGGAAATGTTCATTTATGTAATGTAAAGGAGGTTTCCCCCTCGAAGAGGCTGAATTCTAAGGCGTTGATCTATCTTTTCTATCTTTTCTTGAGCTGGTTTCATTACATATTATCTAGTGTTGGAAGGAACTCCAAGTGTTTTGCAAGTGGATTTGTCAACCATTCTTGAATTTTTTGTTCGAGAAGTCCATTTTATTCTTCATTTCATAGAATTATTGTCTCAATAATAAAGTGTAGTTGGAAAAAGATAAAGGAAAGGGAGGAACGCCCCCATTGATGTTGACTCTTCTCCTTCATATTTCTTTAGGAATTGCTAGTGATCCATCTGTTGGAAGTACAACTATGATAATAGCTTAAAATACTGAAAAAAATGTTGTTTTAGCAAGTGTTGTAGCGGCTACAACCACCCTCCCAAATTTTACCTTAGCTTCATTTTGGAGCCTCCATCCAAACTATCCTCAACAACATGTCTTGCACTCTTAATTACGCAAGCTTCAATGGTTTTCTAGTCGATTTCTAGCCCAAATATCCTCAATGGCATGTATTACACTGTTAAGTACACAAGCTTCAATGGTTTTCTAAATGATTTCCAACCTGTGCATGATAGCTTGTTGCATCCCCCTCATAGGTTGTTCCTCTGGACTTGGTCTAGCTGCATGCTAAGAGCTCCCTCATGAAATTGTGTAATTCTAGAGGGGAACCAAGCTTTCCTCCAGAAATTGCGTAAACCTTACTGGTAGCCTACTAGGCTAAAGAATTGTACAATCCTACATGTCAACCTTCACAGGAAAAATTGTGCAATCCATCCCAGCAAGATTGCTAAGCCAAAAAATTGCACAATTTTGGGTAGCAGTCAACAACTCAGCCTAGAACTTATGCAATCCCTCTAGGAGAACTAGCTAAACACCTAGAAGAAATTCGCAAATCCAGCTAAGCAGCCTACTGGGTCTAGAAATTTTGAGATGCAGTTGAATAGGCTTCCTTGAGAAAATTGTGAGGTTTAACCCAGGACAGCTGCTTAGCCTAGAAATTTCACAATCCTAGGAGAAAATCACCTATTCTTCTCATAAATTGTGTTATCCCTCTGGGACAGCCATCTCCTCTCAGCCTAGAAATGACACATATTTTCATTCCAGTCTTGCAGATTGATGGATGTGCCTTCAGGTTGAATGGTTCCCTTTGAGAGCGAGCAAAAGTGATTTGCATGCATGGACTGCTTCTACCAAGGAAACATGCAAAGGCATCCCTTGATTCAGGGATCTATTTTTAGCACATGGATGTTACATGCAAGGATCATTTCAGAAACCTCTCACTAAGTGTCAATTTTCCTAGATTTGTGGCATGCACATCACAACGTCAATTTTATCAAAACTCATCAACCGGACGTTGTAGAACTCATTCCTCACATCGACCATGTAGCTTTGAAATCCCAAATTGCATCTAGTAGTTGTCGGCACATTCAACTTAGTTGTTTTGTGGCAAGCCTCCTTTTCATGTCTCATGTTGTGTTTCTGTCACTTTTTGTGTTTCGCCTTCTCTGAGTGTTTTATGCTTGATTTCAATTAGATCTTATTGTCGTTTTAATTTAGGTTGGCTTGTAGAAGCACCGTTTTGGTTTTCGTTTACATCTCAGTGCTATCGCATGCATGGCATTGTTTTTGCACGAATGGTCATCGTTGCAACAACTTGCTTTGCACACTTGCATGCTTTCCCGTTTTCTAAATCTTGCACTTGATGTTTACATGTATCATCATTCACTAATGTTTGCACTCATCTCACCATGCACTCAAGCTTCATAGGTTTTCAGTCGGTCGTTCGCTGGATTGGGCTGCCTTGGCCCGGACCATGCCTTGCCTGGTTAGCACTGTGCATTTCTGGAATCAAAGGCTCTGCCCTCCCTCCAGAAATTATGCATTTCTGACCCAACACTAATCTCTAGGCTTGCATTTTGAAATTCTTGGAGGTAGTGTCCTATTGGCCCCATAAATTTTACAATGTAGTTTGCTAGTTTCATGTCACTACTGACTGAAATTGCACATTGCACAGTTTCAGTCCTTAGCAAACCAGGTGAGACTGTGCACTGTGTAGTTCTAGTAGTCAGTCAGCCTCCTAATAGCTCGGACTATGCCTTGCGTAGTTTTTGTAGTCAATCCCATGACCTCCCGGTGGAAATTACGTAACCTTCACAGTAGATCACCCATGTATGTTGCAAGTGAGTCATCAAATTTGTTTTGGTTTTCTACTTACAGATTTCTTTCCATGAGTATTACTATGTCTCTAGGAATTACAAGTGTTCGTCTGTCTCTTAGCAACACAAGTACAATGGCCTTCAAGAGAGCAGAGTCAAAGGACATCACTAAGAGCACAATGAAGTTTGCAGCCAAGCAAGTGTTTATGAGCTCGCCTACCTATGAAGACATCAAGTTGTTCATAGAGAAGGACATCAAGATAATATGGTCACAACATTACAACAACTACTAGTAGAAGAAAGCACACGTGCACATAATGAATGCAAGAGGAAGGTTGTTGAAAACACAGAGGTGGAACAAAGTTGCAAGCTTAAGTAGATCCAGTTGTGATGAAAGCAACTTTGAGGATAGAGGCTATGAGGTGAAGACACAACATGAAGGTCACATGAAGCTAGAGAACAAAATAGGGTAGGAGTTGTGTGTGCTGAAGTAGTTACTCAAGGAAGAACAAGAGCTACATACACGAAAGAATGAGTTGTAGTAGGAACAAGTACAATAAGGGGTGCAACATGCACAAACGAATGAAACTGCGCCTGTACAAGTTATAGATCCATCCCAGTAGTTGGCACAAAACAGACAAGGTGAGAAGTGTTGTTGATCACATGCAAGGGAATTTAAAAACATGCATGTCATTGTGCACACAGATGCGATCCCACACATTTGGCACACTCACCAATGCAAAGAAAAGAAGCAAGTCCAACTAGGGTTGAACATGTACTTTGACAAGTTGATGCGCACAACCACCAAAACATGTTTAGAGATCAGCACAAACCCTATGCATCAACATGTTTCCAATCTAGTCACACCCAGGATGACAATGCACATGTTATGAGGTGAGCTAGATAGTGGAGCCATATCAGTGTAATTGGATGCAACCGAGGCAAGAGTTCGATTCAGCAAGATGTCACCATTGAGGGCACGAACACCATCACAGATGACCAAGCTTGGCATTAGTTCGTCACCATTGACCATCATAAGGATGTCAAAGAGTTAGTCTCACGATAATGGTCTGAGTGTGAGTGATGTCTTCCATGGCTTGTTGAAATATTTTTCTCTGACATGGGTACATGTGAAGATTATATGTAACATCTTGTCAAGTGGAAGTTCAAGTGTTGATAGTTGAATGTAACAATAATAAAGTAGTTGAAGATTCATGAGGGTAGATGAATAGTCACAAAGGTGAATGTCAAGGGTCACCCCAACCTTTGCTATAAATATTCCCTCATAACTCATTGTATAGGATTTTGGTCAGCCAAACTTCTAATAGGGGTCTCTTAGAGAAATTTTGGATAGTATTCTAATGAGATTTGGCTTCTCCACTATGTAGAGCTAGTATATCTCTTTGGAGGAGCAGATGGTTGTGACTGTAACATTTCTCTGTTGGAGCTAGTGGTTGGACATGGATGTATTGTATGAATGGAACTTACACTTCTTAATATAACAAAGCCAACACGTTTCATGAATATTTTGTGTTGTATTTCAACTATCCTGATTACTCTAAACGATATATGTATATGTTTGCTTATGCATGCATGTGTAGCTATTTCTATATATGTATGTATGAATCTTTCTGAAATGTGTTGTTTGTTGAACCATCACATTGGATTTCTAGCTTACTTACCTTCCATATTGTGATGCATCTTTGCTCGTGTGTTACCTTCTTAACTCCATGCTATCAGAGGTTTCGAAGAGGTGCACTCACCTCACCCTCTGTGTGTTAGAACTGCTCATGCACTTTCCTTGACATACTGCATATGTCACACCCTCGCTACCAATAGGGACATCTTACTTGCCTCTGTGTGAAATTGCAGTCAAGGAATTGTTTTACGACCCACTACTAGGAATCCTACACCAAATGGTCTAAGATCTAATTGGGACTTCTTAATGGGGAGATCCCCTGACATGTTGGTAGGTTGTGCACCATCAACATTTTGGCACTAGAAGGAGGGCTAGATGACAAGCTAAGTCCTCACATCTTTTTTTAATCTCTGCATATCCATCATGACTATCTACAGAGTTCCTCTTCAAGAATGTATGTCTTAGACTTCATTATCTTGGAAAAGCTCTCGGATAACTTGTCACATAAAACATATGATGATGGAGGCCACCTGGCCTTCGTTAGGCACATAGTCAGTGTTGTAGGCTCATTCAAAAGACATGGAATATTTGAAGAATACATGACCTCTGCATTGTTCATCTACATGCTTCAAGGGCACCCAGTTCACTGGTGTGCCATGATGCCCAAAAAATATATTCATTCTCTTACTCATATGGTCATAGAGATAGATAGTGCTTTCAACCACTTTAAATGTAAAGAACTCGATCAAAAAATTTTGAAATTACAAAAAGCACCCGATGAATCCGTTGAATAGTTTTACACATGGTTTTGTAATCTTGCATACCGATTCCTCGAACATGAAATTGGTTGGTAATTTTTTGATGGGAGATTTGAGTATCTTCTTTAAATATTTGAAAATTCACAATTCTTGAAATCATTCGAATCCTACTTAGCACACTTTGGTGATGGAGCTGCGCAATCATAGATAGGCATAGTTGTTATCATGAGTGACTGCCCACCTTCACCTCATCAAACAACTCCACCATCACAGAGTGATGTGGGAGATTATTCACACACATCTATTGAACTGTCACATCATCCCATCATGTTTCCTCTTGATATCTATGAAGATTTAGCTTGAAATCTTGTTGGTTGTCATGTGGATTCATTCCATCAACCTCCATCCCCACATTCTGTTGATCCTCTGAATTGTACTCTCTTGTGTTCTTCCATTCCAGACTCCTCACCTGTTGTGGATGAGGATCAAATTCTTCATGTACTTGGTCTTATGCAGCCAACTTGCACCATCATACATGATGGGTGTGTGTGAGAATCTAAAGCAGAACTCGTGGTGAAGGATGAATCCCTTCCAGCCACACCTCATCTGCTTTATCTTGACATCCCTTACGATTCTGCTATTGTTGATTTCCCTTGTGCCAACTCATTTCTGGATGTCTTTACTTTTGATCATTCATAGGACACGTCAGATGTCAAATTTTCATTACATTGCGGAGAGGACAAATCTTCCTCCAAAAATTTGTCCAATACATCAGCTGTCATTTTTGAAAACATAGAGGGTGAACATCCTTGCTTCTCATCTACCCGTCTACATGATTCATTGAATCATGAGGATGCTAACAAACATATTGAATTTTTTTATCTTGGTTGTTGTGATCTCTCTAGTTCTTCATCTGATCAAAATGTTGATTCAATCATTGTTAACTTGTCGAAGACCATGGGGGACTCACTAAGTGAACTTCTGACATATCACATGCATTCGTGGGATATTAAACAATACCCTTAATTTGACTACATATTGGAAAATCCCTCTAAAAATCACATTATTTAACTCACTACCAATATGAACCCAATACAACTTCCCAACTTAAAAAACCCATACTTTCACTAGATATTGTAGCTATCCATTTTTTCCTTAATATTTTTTATACCCATTTTTTCATTAACTTTGAGCTCCATTTTTTATATTTTCCAATATATAAACCCTTTAAACCCTATATACCCCCAATATATTATGTCATTTTTTCCCAAATGTATATTCCCCAATATGAACTGACGTGGTACGATATTTCTCCCCCACTGAAGCCCCTCTTTCTAAGACACTGGTCTACGATGATCTATCTGTCAATGAAGTCAAAACTTCCTAGACTGTTGAGGCACTTTAGCCCGAGCTGATGGTTATGTCAGGCCCTCGCTCTCCTGAGGTTGGTTTCACTTCCGATCAGGAAATTGTTGAAACATGTAAGGCTCCTCATCACTCTCTGGTTTGCATTGAAGATCAACCAAACACTTGGATTTCACTTCCTCCACTTGAACTGCACGATCACATCGCTCATGCATTGGAGGAATCTTACACAACAAGCACATTTGTGCAATGTAAGTGGTCTACCTTTCTCACATTTTCTTTCATGTCACAATAAAGAGAATGCATACACCCGACATCTGCACATAGTGTAGCATAGCACCATGGAATGTCCACAGAGTGCATGTCATGTGCTTTCACTCAATTTTGTTATGTGGACGCTTGTAAACTTAGAGCGTGTTTGTCTTCACTGTTATACATTTCTTCTTTTTTGGTTCCCATAGGTGTCTTCATGAACCATGTGTTCACCAACATGGGTCAGCCAGTGTGCCGTTGTTTGCATTAGAAATATCAATTCACGTGATCAAGCCCGTGCATTGTTAGCTTAGGAGTAGGAGTAGTGTTTTCATTTGAGTTGTTTTCTTGCATGCATGTTTGATTTTTTCTTTTTGTGTTTTTTTGCATGCTAGTTTGGTATACTTACTTGATTTCCATAAACGTTTTCTTTCGCTTATTGATTTTGTTTTTGGTTTGATTTCTTGTTTATGTTTGTAGGTTAGTTTTGCATGAAACTATGTGTGACTCTTGAAATAAGATGGGTAAAGTACAAGAGTCCTTGTGTAGCTATCAATACTTGGTTATCTGTCATTCTTCCTCTGTATGAAGAACTTGTTACTTTTGGTCCATGATATGTCAATGGAAGATATGTACTATTCAAACTGAAGCTTGATGAAAACAAAACTCTTGCACGCTAGCTAGTGTCACCTACACTAGTCGGTTATTTTTGGGTTAACCCTTGATAGCTCAATCAAGTAGAGTAAGGCGAGGGGGAAAACCTCAACAATCACGTCATAGGTACATATAAACTACTTATTTGAAGGAACAAACTCTTCTGCTCTCAATAAGTCGGGATCCCTCTTCCGCCTCTGAAATGAATAAGTGTTATGCAAAGTTATAAAAATGAAAAATGAAAAAATGAATAAGGTGAAAAAAGAGAAAGGCTCCTTTCATAGGGAGGTGATGCAAATAACTCTATCAAGGTGTTGACTACATTCGTTGGCAGTAGAGTAATGCTTGTGTTCCTACGTGACTTTCCTGGGGTACTGTCCAGGCCTACTTGCAATGGAGCAACACCAGAGATGAAACTAAAACTATGGCGACTCTAATGCTTGTGCATGGAAATACCCCTCATTCCCAACTAAAATAAATGTGTTTTCTTGGCTTTGAATGTGTGCCAACTAACCAAGGGCTTTGCAGATCCTACATCTTGCAATCAAGCATGGAAACCAAGATGAACAGAGAACTAAACAATACTTTCAGAGGTGTTAGACTTTCTTTTCAGGAATAATATCCATTCAGAGAGTTGGAGTTCTATCAATGTGTTGCTAAGTGTTGTAGCAGCTACAAACACCCTCCAAAATTTTTCCCTAGCTTTGTTTAGGAGCCTCCCTCCCAACCATCCTCAACAACATGTCTTGCACTATAAAGTACGCAAGCTTGAGTGGTGTTCTAGCATATTGCCAGCTTGTGCATGACAACTTGTTTCTTCCCCCTCATAGGTTGTTTGTTCAGACTTGGTCAAGCTGCAGGATGAGAAGGCCCCTCAAGAAATTGCACAATTCTGGAGGGGAGCTAGCCCTCCCTCCCGAAATTACACAATCCTAATTGGCAGCCTGTTGAGATCAAAAATTGTGCAATCTTACCTGTCAACCATGACAGGAAAAATTGTACAATCTAGCCCAGTAGGGCTCCTTGGCCTAGAAATTATACAATTCTGGATATCAGTCAGCTTCTCAGCCCAAAAATTACACAACACCTTTGGAACAGCTAGCCTAGTAGCTAGTAGAAATTGCACAAATCTAGCTAGGCATCTTACTGGGTTCAGAAATTGTGAGATGTAGTTACACAGGCTTCCTTGAGAAAATTTCAAGATCGGAGTCAGGACAGTTGCTCAACCTAGAAATTGTGCAATCCTAGGAGACAGTCACCTGTTCCTCTCAGAAATTGTGCAATCCCTCTAGGACATCCATCTCTGGTTAGCCTAGAAGTTGTGTAGATTTTTATCCCACACTTTCAGGCCGATGCATGTTCCTTCAACTTGATTGATTCTCTCCGGCACAGAGAAAACATTATTTGCATGCATGGAATGCTTCTCCCAAGGCAGCATGCAAAGGTATCCCTTGATTCAAGGATCTATTTTTAGTAGCTAGAGTTTACATGTAAGGATCATTTCAGAAACCTCCCGCCAAGCGTTGTTTTTCCTAGATTTGCGACATCCACATCACAACCTCGATTTTATCAAAACTCATCAACTGCATGATGTAGAGATCATTCCTCACATCTGCCTTGCATCTCTGACATCTCGCACTACATGTAATAGTCGTGGGAACATTCAACTCAGTTGTTTTTGGTTAAGCCTACTTTTCATGTCTCGCACTGTGTTTTTGTTGCCTTTTGTGTTTCACCATGTGTGAGTGTTGTCTACTTTATTTGAGTGAGTACTTGTTGTCATTTTAATGTATGTTAGCTTGTAGAAGCACTGTTTCAGTTTTCATTCACATCTCACTGTTGTCGCATGCTTGACACTATTTTTGCATGAATGGTAGACATTGTGGTGACTTGTTTCACACACATGCATGTTTTCCTGTTTTCTGAACCCTGCACTTGTTTCTTGCATGTATGGTAATTCACTCTTTTTTGCACTCATCTCACCATGCATTCAAACTTCTCCGGTTGTTAGTCACTTGTCAGTCGGACTAGGCTGCCTTGGCCTAGACCATGCCTTGCCTAGCTAGCACTGCACATTTCTAGAAATGGAGGCTCTGCCTTCCTGCCAGAAATTGTAAAAGTCTGGCCCTGCACTAACCTCTACGATTGCATTATACAATTCTTGGAGGTAGTGTCGTGTTGGCCCCAGAAACTGTGCAATGCAGTTTGCTGCTTCTATATCACTACTGACTGAAATTGCACATTGTGTGGTCTCAGTCCTCAGCAGTCGGGCATTGCACAATTCTAATAGCTATTCAGCCTCTTGAAAGCCCTGACTGTGCCTTGCATAGTTTTGGTAGTTAGTTCCCCGACCTCCCGATGGAAATTTTGCAACCTTCATGAACGATCACATAGACATGTTGTGAGTCAGTCCTCAAGCTTGTTTTGGTTTTTGACTCACATATTTCTCCCCATGAGTGTTGCTATGTCTCTAGGAATCATAGGTGTTCACTTGTTACTCAACAACACAATTATAATGGCGTTGAGGAGAGCAGAGTCAAAGGACACCATTGATAGCACAACGGGGTTTCTAGCTAAGCAAGTGTCTATGGGCTCGCCTACCTATGAAGACATCAATTGTTCATAGATAAGGACATTAAGATAATATCGAAGCAACGTTACAGCAAGCAACACCATCAACAAAAGAAGAAGGCAGCATACATGCACATAATGAATGCAAGAGGAAGGTTGTTGACAACACAGAGGTGGAGCAAAGTTGCAAGCTCAAGTAGATCAACTTCTAATGAAAGAAACTTTGGAGACTTTAGGTATTAGGTGAAAATGTGACATGAAGATTGCACGAAGGCATAGAACGAAATAGAGAAGGAGTTGCATGTGCTGAAATAGCAACTGAGGAAAGAACATGATCTACATATACAAGAGAATGATTTGCAGTAGGAACAGGTACAACAGGGGTTGCAACATGCACAGACAAATGAAACTACGCCTATACATGTTATAGATCCATCCCAGTAACTGGCACGGAGCAAACAAGGTGAGTAGTGTTATTGATTGCATGCAAGGGAATTCAACAATATGCATGTCATTGTGCGCATGCATGCGATCCGACCCATTTGGCACACTTACCAAGGAGAAGACAAGAAGCAAGTCCAACTGGAGTTGAACATTTATTTTAACAAGTTGATGTGCACGACCACAAGTACATGCTTGGAGATTAGATTAGTGTAGAACCTATGCATCAACATGTTATTGTTCCAATCACACCCAGGATGACCATGCGCATGCTATCAAGCGAGTTGGATGGAGGAGACATATTAGTGTACCTAGATGCAATAGAGGCAATAGCTCGCTTCAACAGGATATCAACATTGAGTGCATGGACACTTGCACTGAAGACCAATCTTAGCATCAGTTCGCCACCATCGACCATCACAAGGATGTCAAATAGTTGGTCTTGTCACAATGGTCTGAGTGTTAGTGATGTCTTGCATGCCTTGCTCAAGCCATTTTGTCTCACATGGGTACATGTACATATTGTATGTAACGTCTTTTCAAGTGGAAGTTCAAGTGTCGATTGTTGAATGTGACACTCATAGAGTAGTTGAAGAGTCATGAGGGTAGATGAATAGTCACAAAGGGGAATTTCAAGGGTCACACTACCTTTGCTATAAATAATCCCTCATAACTCATTATATAGTCTTTTGGTCAGCCAAGCTTCTGATAGGAGTATCTTAGAGAAAGCTTTAACAATATTATAATGAGCCTTGGCTTCTCCACTACGCAGAGCTAGTATATCTCTTTGGAGGAGCAGGTGGTTGTCATTGTAACATTCCGCTGTCAGAACTAGTGATTGGACATGGATGTATTCTATGACTGGAACTTACACTTCTTAATATAACAAATCCAAAACGTTTCATGCAAATGTTATATTGTATTTCAACCATCTTGAGTACTCTAAATGATATATGTATCTGTTTTCTTACGCATGCATATGTAGCTATTTCTGTATATGCATGTATGAATCTATTGAAATGTTCTGTTAGTTTAACCATCACTTTGGATTACTAGCTTACTTGTCCTCCATTTTGTCGTGCATCTTTGCTCGTGTTTTCCCTTCTTGACTTTGTGCTATCACAGGTTTCAAAGGGGCGCACTCACCTCACCCTCTGTGTGTTAGAACCACTCATGCACTTTCCTTGAATTACTGCATATGTCACACCCTTACTACCAGCATGGACATTTTACTTGCCTTTGTGTGAAACCGCGGTCAAGGCATTACGATACGACCCATTGTTGGGGCTCCTACACCAAACGGTTAGAGGTATAATTGGGACTTCTTACCGGGGAGATCCCCTGACATGTTGTCGGTTCCACCACTGTCAACATCAAGATAATAGGCTCAAGGTAAAAAGTTGTATGATTGAATTTGTCTTATCATCATGTAAAATTGTAAACATTTTTCTTCTAAATTATTAAAAAAGTGAATTTTGTATGTGAGATTTATTAATTTGTTATATTTTTAATATATATTAATATATATATACACATATTTATATATAACTAATTTCTATTTTTTCATGTGTGTGTGTATTTTCTGTTGTTTCCATAATTATCATGTCGTGTGTCTGACACTTGTATGTTTGTGTCACGAATCCCGTGTCATCTTATCATGTGACGTAGCCGGTAACATAAAATATTAACATGCAAAGGAACTTTGATAGAATACAACGAGATTAAGGGCCTTGTTCTCCCCTATCTTCCTTCTCTATGTAGTCTTGATAATCCTCCATCTTTCTACTACTGGGTCAGGGCCTCCGTGTGTGTCATTAGGACAACAGAGTTGATGTTCTTGGAATTATTTAAAAGCAGTAATATTTATAAAGTATAGACAAAGTTAATCCTTTAGAAAATCCATGAAAACTCTTCATGAATCAAACCAAAATTATGAGGAATCATATATATGTGTTTCTGTGTTGGTACAATTCCTAGACCATCCATTTGACTTTTTGTTGGTACATGCTTTTCAACATGTGTTTCTCATGGAGAAATATTTAAAATTAGTTTTCTTGCTCATCTAAAATTATCAAAAACCATGCACAATGGATAGATTAAAAGGATCCACTGCAAAATAACCTTAAATCATGTTTGAAATGAACAAGTCATGCAAAGCACTATGTACAAACTATATCTACATGTTGACATTCCATTTTTTATCAGTTCAAGAATTTCACAATTAGATAATACGATAGGGAAATTGGACACCTCTACGATACTGCAGAGTATTCACAAAGAAACTCACGTGAACATAATAATGACTATGAAAATCTACATTCAAAAATTAATACAATTGATAAAGGTAATGGCCTTAACAATATGAAATAAGAAATTTTGAAGTTTACCTTAGGTGGTTTGCTTGCAAAAAATATAAGTGGCTATCAAGCTCTTTGTACTTGTATTTGGATCCTAAATAATATTGTTCCCAAGTGTAAATAATCAAGTTATTAAAATAATAATTAAATTGTAGATAATATTTGGGAATTAACACAATTGCCAAAAGGGGTTACTCTTAATAGAACATTTAATATGATGCAGTGTGAAGCAACTAGATTTAAGCTTCGCCCATCTAAAGGTGAAGGAGGGATATAGATCTTGATCTTGATGAATAGGCTCTAGCATAGGTGCTTTATTCTAAAATTCTCGAACCAAGGTTGAAAGGAGTG
The DNA here is from genome assembly GCA_000404065.3 of Pinus taeda. Lineage (NCBI taxonomy): Eukaryota > Viridiplantae > Streptophyta > Pinopsida > Pinales > Pinaceae > Pinus > Pinus taeda. Next base: position 6,299 of record APFE030682932.1, on the reverse strand, counting down.
GGAACATCATTATCATCCAAAAGTCCTTGCAAGTGAAGCGTCCTAGGAACATATACTTTCTATATTTTTTCCATGTGGAAAATACTCTTTATATTCTACATGAAGAATATATATGTTTTATTCCATTACATCATAGGTTTTAGGTGATTACATCAAATTTCATCATGTCACTTATGGGAATTGATTCTTGGTGTAGAGGGTCCCAATCATTCGTTCCAACTACCCGAGACAAACCCCATTGATATCTCTTTCTCTCTATTCCTATATGTATGTATGTATGTATGTATGTATGTTATCTCACTTTTATATTAAAAAAATTCAGATTCAAAATTAGTTGCAGAATATATGGAACCATGCATATATGTACATTAATGATGGATTTTACATCTATTTTCTACACAATTGCACATTGACTTTGGAAACTCCTTTTGAATAGATTTGTTTCTTTTAAATTAATTTCTAGACTCTATTATTACGTATTAACATTTCTTGCTTCTACTATGGAGCGTTCTTTCTTCATTATAATATACATAAAATTTAAAAAGATCAATCTTAGTTACTTTGAGTCCAAGTTTAATAAAATGATTGAGATGTGTAATAAATGTCACATTAATATTCAGTCACCTTTATAGATAAACAATGTGTTGTTAATATAAGGTGCTTAGGTTAAGTTAGTAGCACAACTACCTATTGAATTATATGTTTTGGTCCATTACATCATATGTTCAAAGTGATTACATTAAGCTCGTCAAGTCACTTATGGGAATTGAACCTTGGTGGAGAGGGTCCCAATCATTTCTCCCAACCACCTTAAACAAACTCCATTGACATCTCTCTCTCTCTCTATCTATATATATCTATATTATAATATATAATATAATATATATATATATATATTATATATATATATATAAATTGATATTAGAAAATATCCAAATGAAAAATTAGTTGCAGAATATCTAAAAACGTGATTAACGATGCATGTGCATTTGTTTTCTGGAGAATTCTCCATTGAGTTGGCCAACTCTTGATGAAAAAGTTTCTTTCATTTAACTTAATCTATATCATCTATTATTATCTGTTAACATGCCTTCTAATTTTTTTCTTTGGAGTGTTCCTTCTTCAGTATGATATAAATAAAATTGAAAAAGCTCAATCTTAGTTATTTTCAGTCTAATTTTAATAATGTGATTGAGATGTGTAATAAATGTCATATTAAGATTAATTGACCTTTATAGATAAACAATGCAAAATTAATGTAAGGTGATTGGGTCAAGTGGCTAGCACAACTACCTACTAAATGAAATAAAATGTCTTCTAACTCTTATGTCAATTTATGAAATGACATGGTTTGAATGATGGCTTAACCAAACCATCTTAATCATGATGCCATGAACTGATCCATCATGCATATTGTCATTTTTTCTCATTTCGATTGTAATTATTATTTTTTAATTTCCCATAGGAAACGATAATTTTCTACATTGCTCGGATGCTATTTAGTTGGATACTTGGGGATGAGTATGATTTCATATTTTTTATTTATTGCATGGGCTTTGATATTTGTTAGTTTTATTTTAAATTTGAGGCTATATCATTAATTAATTGCATACTTTTGGCATTTCTACTAATTGGCATATCAATGTCACCAAAAGGTTTTGTTGGCTTATATTTGCAGGGTTTTTCTCATTTTTTTATCAATGATGGAATGCATATGGGATTTAGTTTCTTCTAAGGCTATCATAATCTTGTAGCTTCATGATCCGGATTATCCACAATTTCTAGTTCATTTTGCCAACGTTTCAAACCCCAAAGGGGGTCCATCATCAGGACAAATCAGATAGATAGAAAATGAATTAAAGATTATTGAGAGAAGGACTCATGCGCCTGGATATAAATAAACCAAATAACCCTAATTTATAAGGGCCAACACATGATTTCTAATTTTTATAAAAATTATTATTATTATTATTCTATTAATTAATTATTTAATTGTTCATAATTAGGCCAGGTTTAATAACTCTAATTTATTTTATCTATATATCTAGCTTTTATTTTAATTGTTAATTAAATTTTAATTATACTAAAATATTATTTTTACTTTTATAGATATTTATATTAATTAATAAAAATATTTTATTTTATTTTATTAATTTATTTTTTTTTTATTTTTTTATTTTTTTTTTTTTATTTTTTTTATTTTTATTTTTTATATTTAATTAATATAAATATAAATTATTTTTAGTATTCGTTTAATAAATCACTATTAATTATCAATAGATTAATTTAATAATCATTAATTAATAGTCATAATAATTAATTTAAATGCAAATAAACTTAAAACTTAAATATTTTTTTATTATTAAATATTAAAAAATTTATTTAAAATAAAAAATAAAATATTTATAAATTAAATTATATTTAATCAATTAAATAAAAACTAGAATAATAGATTAAAATAATTGAGTTATTAAACCTGACTAATAATGAAACAATAAATAATTAATTAATAATAATATAATAATTAAATTTTTTTATAAAATTAAATTAGTCGTCGGCCCTTATAAATTAGGGTTATTTGGTTTATTTATATCCAGGTGCATGGCTCCTTCGCTCAATAATCTTTCATTCATTTTCTATCTATCTGATTTGTCCTAATGATGGACCCCCTTTGGGGTTTGAAAGGTCGACAGAATGAACTAGAAACTGTGGATAATCCGGATCATGAAGCTACAAAAAACTTCCACAGAGGCTTAAAATCCAACATATCATAATCTTGTTTTGTTCAATTTTTATTTATGAAGATCATTATATCTACTAGGCCAAAACAAGGTAGTTCTATATTTGTCTTTTTGTTATAGCATTTCAGTCACATTGACAGTAGTTTGTATTACAACTTCTTGAAATGCTAGTCATAGATGGAAGGACTAGAGAGTTGGCATTATCAACTTTAACAATAACGCAGAATTTGGAGGTATGTGTTGTTTTGAATTCCTTTGATCTTGAACCTAAGGAATTAAAGAGGACCATAGAATGTACTTTGCAAGGTAATGGCCTTTCTTGCATTGAACATATTTAATTATTTGAGCATTTCCTATTTGGATTGTCTTTTAAGTCGGATTCATGGTTAGAGTTTTTTTCTAAGAAGCTACCTTTATTGTACCAAACTTGCTATGACAATATTTATATCTTTTGGTTTATGTGATCATGGAAAATACCATTTGTGGATAAAGGGAGAGGACAATCAATACATAGTGCCATTATTATTGTATCCAATGAAGAACTTCACTTGGATTTTGAACAACCAATAGATCTACAAGGGTCTACTTTATGGAAGAATGAAAATGATGTGATATGTCTAGCACAACATATCACAACATTATGTAATAACCCATCTTGCGTGCATCTTTCGAGTGGGGGTTCTTTGTAGAAAATTGTTTTGTTCTCTTGAACTGACTGAGGAAATCTTAGATGAGAAAGTCTAGTCAAGGACAAGCTTGATTACAAATATTTTGAATATTCTTTTTAGTCTTACAAAGAAAACAACTTTTTTTGTATCAAGGAATCATTTACTAATAAATATTAGTGAAGTGGGTAGTCTTTTTCCTGACTTTTTTAAGATGAGCTTTGAAACTATCAATCATGATCCTGTGGATGTGGAGAACAATCTAGATCGTCAACTATCACTTATTTTGGAAACTTTCTTGTAGTTTGCTCATGATGTGGTTTTGGATGATACAATAGTTGAGAACATACACACTTTTATTATTGTTGCTTTATTGGACATATTGTATGGAAGAATGTGGAGGAATGAGAGACAAAATTGTGTTTAGAAGTTTTCTATTGTTTACAAGCATGAGTTTATTATTAAGATTTTGAGATTTTCTTACAATAGTGGATCACATACCTATAAAAAAATTCATTAGAATCAAACAAGTTAGGGTGGTCATGAAGCAGATGGGTTTGTAGACTTAACTTATATTTCTTTGTACTTTAACCTTTTCTCACAACATTTTTCCTTAATTATTGATTGTAGTAAGGAGAATAATCTGAGAGTTATATTTCCACAAGCAGGTCATTTTCTGGAGGATATAATCATTATTGCAAGTCTTTTTGAATGCACAAGGAGTAAAAAGAAGGCCCTATGTTGATAATTTGTGTCCAACTACTAGCAAGGATGGGTTGGGAATAAATGATGTAGAGTCTGTAAGTGGTCATGAAGATGATGCACTCTTTGGAGTTCTAGTTTCAAAGGATGGCATGCAAGAAGCTACATATAATGGACATGAATAGCGCTTCCCTATAAATGAAAGTATTTATGACTCCAATATACCCTTATAAGGAGTTGTTGAAGTGGTTAGCTTTCTAAAGGAGTGCATGTTTTTCTCCAGATTGACACTCTTCTATCTACCAATAAGCCTATCACCAACTTACTTAAGTGATAATATTAACCATTGGAACATGATTGACTAACTTCATTAAGAGACACTAGAACATGGTTAACCATTGTTGACCATGATTGGTTTTAACATCGCGACAATATTAAACCTAAAGGATTAATATTATAAATCGATGGTATATAAACCATAAGATAAATATTATGCACCCTAAAATAAACATGGTTGGCTATGGTTGAGCACATTTTATTTTCATATTGACACAATCTTTGTCACAATGGAACCATGGTTGACCAAGATTGAGGGATTATAAACACAAGGGAATAATATTATACCCAAGATTAATATTATAAACCCTATGTATATAAACCTTAAGATAAATATTATAAACCATAAAATAAACATGGTTGATGTAACAACCCTCAGAGAAGTTAATGTAATAAAAGTTAATAATTGTCAAATAAGACCATGGGGTAAGGGACGCATATTCTAAGTTGAATGTTCTGAAAGGATATCCTAGTGGGTATCACTCAATGTGTTTATGGCTAAGGAAATTGGAAAATACTAACAAAAAGGCATTAAAAGGCTAAAAGGAATTTTTTGGCACATTTATTTATGAAAATAATGGAAAATAGGAGAAAAGTAAGGTGAAAGGTCAGAGGTTGCATGCGAGGAGGAAATTGTGGGAAATAATGGTAAATGGAGAAAATTGAGGCCTCATTAAGAAAAATACTTCTGAGGATTAGTTGGTAACCTTTTATTAGTTTAAGTTTTAAAGCTCTCTCATTATTCTCTCTCTCACACACTCCTGGTCACTTAGATTTTTCTTGGAGAAATCTAGTTCTTCATCAAGGAAGGAAAAACAACCAAAGGGAAAGGAAGGAAAGCAATAATCATGGAAGGAAGAGTAGGTCAAATAGCTTCAGCAGGAATAGTTACAAGTAACATATTTCATGTGTGGTTTCCTAGCTGGTTTTGACATGCTTGGCTTTGCATGTTGGTGTATGGCTCTTTTGTTGTCGGTGACATGGTTTTTATAGGTTATGATAGCGGTTTTTAGCCTATCATTGTCTTTTCTGGATGCCATGGTGTGTTGGGATGTTTATCTTGATTTTGGAATTCGAATTTCTAAATGGATTTCAAAATCTCGGGCAGAGGTGGTCACAAGGTTCATTCCCAAAGGCTGAGGGATCCCTTTTTGGTTTTGGAGGGAAACACGGTAAAGCCTGAGAGAGGAGTATCAGCTTAGGGCCTCGTCATTTGGTGTCGATTGTGGTAATTCCTGAGAGGTTGGTGTCTCAGTTTAGGGCCTAGTGATCCAGGATTGGATTGCAGTAAAGCTTGAGAGGGAAGGAGATAGAAAATTACTCAAGGATAGTGATGGATTTCTATGGCATTGCAAGTTCGGTTTGGTTTCGTGATCAAAGCACCAGTTTTGGTGTGATCACAATTTAGTGAAGGTGTAGGTGCATTACAATTTGGATTCCCTTGGTTGTTCTCGGGTTTATTTATCAATAATATACCACATTCATGCTTAGAATATGGCATGGGGGCGACTGGATGAAAGAAACATTTTCTTCTACCATGTCTATGGTCGAGTGGAATGTGGAAGTCTTGAACCTGGTCATATTTTCTTATGGTTAGTAAAATCTATGTTCTCTTGCTCTTATACTTGCTAATATGTGGATCTAATGACTGACATCTCAATGCTGGTTCCATGGTTTTATGTTGGTTATAAGCATGGTTAATTGAGCGGTTCATGTCATCGATACTTCATGTATTTACATGTAATGGTTAAAGTCTTGGATATAAGACCTAATTTATGTCATAAAAGTTCAAGGGAGAAGGTGTGTTCCTTCTTGTCATGTTTCGTAAGATTTTTGAGTCAGTCATGTTGTGTCT
>APFE030682916.1:0-11950 GCA_000404065.3 Pinus taeda | reverse complement strand
TCCACCTCCACCTTCATATCCTCCTCATCCTCCATCTCCTCCTCATCTTCCTCCTCGACATCCACCTCCATCTCCTCCTTCACCACCTCCACCTCCACCTCCTTAGAAAACTTGAAAATAAAATAAAATTGGATATCATTTCATTCTCTTTATCAATATATACATGATAATATAACAAACAATATGTATATTAAATTACAATATAAATAATTAATTATAAAACAAAATTTAATTAATAAAATTTTATAGAATTTATATAAATAATATCAAAGGATATTGAAGTAAATCACAAAAAAAACTCAATGCTTATTCTTAACGTCCAGAACTATATAAAATCAATAGGTTAATTATATAACATTTCCACTTCCACCTCCACCTTAAAAAACTTGAAAATAAAATAAAATTAAATATCATCTCATTTTCTTTATAAATATATACATGATAATATAACAAATAATATGCATAAAAAATTACAATATAGATAATTAATTATAAAAACACAATTTAATTAATAAAATTTTATATAATTAATATAAATAATATCACACCATATTGAAATAAATCACAAAGAAAACTCAATATTAAAATCAATAAGTTAATTATTTAAAATCTTTAAAAAATAAAATAAAATAAAAACAATTTGCATAGACACAAATTCTCGAATGCCCCAATATGAATAACATACAAACACAAAACACAACGAAACTTTCGAAAAACTCCACTCGTCATAAGCGTAACAAACACAAAACACAACGAAATTTTCGAAAACCTCCACTCGTCATGCGTAACAAACACAAAACACAACGAAATTTTCGAAAACCTCCACTCGTCATAAGAACTCCTACCACCAAAATATTTGAAATGGTCGTCCGACCCATCTTCCAAAACATAAGCTTATATTTGTATATTTATACTTTTTACACTTGCCCTATGTATAATTAGAAAGAAAGAAATGTGGAGGGAAGATACTCGAAAGCGGAAAGCGGAGGGAGGGCATCACTAGAGCCGTTACTAATCCTTTGAGGGCTTTGGTTTAAATTCAAATTGATTAACTTCACAGAAAGGAGTGAAAAATTTCAAACAAATAGAGCCTGGACTAATCCTTTGAAAGCTTTGGTTTACGTTTAAATTGGTTAACTTCACAGAAACGAGTGAAAAATTTCAAACAAATGGTGATCTAGGGAAGTTTGGGAAGTTTGCGATTATGATCAGCTGGATAATTCCAGCGATATCATATCTAACAAACGTGTTATAAAATTACTCTGCCTTTTGACGACCAAAAACTTCGAAAGTAATAGATGCAAAAAGTTAATAAACGTGTAGCCGTAATATTATCCTCAACAACAGAGAAGGAGGCTTGAACCAAGAACTTGAACCAGAGGTAGAACCATTCACAATGGCTAGGCTGAAGATACATTTAATGTGGCCAATTATGTTCCTACAAGTGATTTTTGATGCAACTAACAGAAAATTGAAACGCTACACAGAAATGAAATCTAAATCAAAATATCATAAAATAATTATCAAAATCAAGGAGGACAGGAGCCTGGTTTGGCTAGATTAAACTAATTAAAGAAAATGAAATAGAAATAACAAAATTACATTAACAACAAATTATCTAAAATTTAAATAAACACAGGAAATAAACAGAGTACCTGAAACGAATTTGGATCAGCTGAAGAGAATAGCCCAACAAGGATTTGCGTAACAGCAGCAACAAGAGCGCATTGGAATATAACAATTCTCCCCTTGGCGGTTCCTTTGCATCAAATAATAAGAAAGGACAAACACAAAGCCGAAATGAATCTTTTGGAATAGTCGGATTTGGATACAGGAGAGGATCTTCTGGAATAGTCAGATTTACAAAGAGATAAATGGTATATCGAAATGAATAACAAAATCAGGAAATACCGTTGATCTCAATCGATTGGATGTAGCGGGGATCTTCTGGAATGGTTCAAATCTATTGTGATCATCACTAGAAAGATAATTCAACAATTGCAACCAACAGAGAATCCCCTCGAACGGATGAGAGGTCCAGATCCATTGCTGTCCTCTTCGGTCAACCTACAAATTTTGGCCATTAAATTCTACCCACAGTCTACGCACAGTCTTTGATTAGGAACAAAGACACAAAGCGTTTGATTGGGACCAAGACACAAAACCAGACACCAAAATGGCGCTTCCCATAAACGAACAGTCAAGAGAACATGAAACATTTCTACCAGTAACGGCCACAGAAACATTTGAGCACGGTGACATATATAGAAAAAGTGCTGCAAACACAAAAAAGATTCGCTGCAAGCAGCCATATATTTATCCGCCGCACAACGAACTCATATACTAAACCGACATAAAAATTCCATCCCTCGTCTATCTCAAAAACATACAAATTCCATCCCTAGTCTATCTCAAAAAAGCTGTGATGACCACAAAAAAGCCTCAGATGCTTTTCTTCAAATTCAATTCTAGTGCAAAGTAGTTGGGTTTTCTTGAAATTCAATTATAGTGAAAAAAATGCTTTTCAAGGAATTCTCTTTACATTCACATCTATCGAGGTCGGTGCAAATTTAGAATGTTTTGGAATGTTGACGCCTGAATTTGAATTTAAATGGAATCTTTGATACTTGGTAAATAATATTTTATGTAATATTGGGGTAGTCTTTTTCTGCTCTTCTTGTTTTGGCAGTCAACAATTCAAATAATATTACAAAGTTAACTGGAGAAGCGCAATGATGGTAGAGAGCATCATATATTTCTCTATTTTTGTCTTAAACCATTCATTCAATATAATTGACTATTTTAATTTAGCTTCAATAATTTTTTATTTTAATTGAAAATGACAAATTTTTCATTTTCATTTATATTTTATCTTTTTTCCGATAATTTTATATAATCGAATTTAGTGTAAGTTCTTTCTTGTGGAGTGTTTTCTATTATTAATAATTAATGTGTTAAAGTTATTACAAGTGATTCAAGAGAGCTAGTTACATTTCTCTATTTCTTCCATTTTATGTATTCAATAATATATATAGCATGTTTTTATTTAAGTTTCAATATTCAATAATATATATAGCATGTCTTTATTTAGGTTTCAATATTCAATAATATATGTAGCATGTGTTCGTTTAGGTTTTACTAGTAACAAATTTACTCTTAAGTTTGATATGCATTTTTTAATTTGAAAATTCCAAGTTTTTAATATCAAATTATATGTTTAGTCATTTACAAATGTGATTGGTAACTCAAAATTCAGATGAAGTCAAACTTAATTATACCACCATGTTTCTTTTAAAATAGAATAGAGATTCCAAAATTTTAATCTAATTATTAATTATTATTAGATTTATGGTAGGACCATTAAATATTCTATAATTTTCTTAGTAGTATACACAAATAAAAGACTCATATTTATGTGGAAGCTGGTTGTATTTTTTTTTTTGTTGATTTAGTGAAATTGATTAATTAACAAAATATCTTATGAGCAAGTTTCATATGAAATGAGTTATGTTTTTTTGGGCTTCAGGAAGCCATGGGTCTTGCCCAGGGTATTATAACATACCCTATTTAGACTAAGAAACTCAGTAATAAATTGGATATAAATCTTTATGGATAAAAGAATTACTCCATGCTTCCTCAAATGAATATATGTTAAACTTGTACTAATAATAATGATATAGTTAATTCCATTTTTTTTTAAATCTTAGCAAAGTGAGATGTATTATGAAGGAAATGTTTTGGTGTTTGTTGTTTATTAACATTTGCTAACCATTTAATTTATATAATTGTGCTAATATGTAAATTTCTAATAAAAATGTATTTTTTTTAATATTGATAATTTAAATACATTTCATATATTTTAAAGCTATTTAATACTAAAGGTTTTAAAGATTTGAAAACATATTTGATAGTTAGTTACTCATGTGCTTACTTCTTTTTCTAAGTCATATGGGAGGTAACATAGTTTATATTATTTTGGTTATTGGATTTGGGTGTTTAAATTTTTTTAGTATAGAGTTTTGTTCTAAAAATAACATGCACACTTTACTTTGTATGATTTTATGTTTAGAGATAATTTTGATTGTTTTTTGCTTCTTTTTTTGCCTTTCTCTTCTTCATGGATGTTTCTCTTGGCTATAATTAGATTCAAATAAATATTAGAAGATAAATATAAATGGATTCAATTTGTCCTTAGGGTACATTCATGTATCGGAATTTGTCCTAGGGTCTTAAAATCATTAGAGCAAGCTTCCAGTGGGCCATGGGTTATGATCTTCATTACATCACATGAATTGCAGAGGCATATATGGGTGAGCTCCCCTCTCACTCTCACATACACAATAACAATCCAAAGAATCTATGATCCATCCTTATGCGTTGTTTCTACAAATATTCATTTGAATCCAAAAATGCATAATTTTCGTTCTTTCTAGGTGATTGGAAGGATTCATTATGTCAAATTACACAGCCATGATCCTTAATGTCACCAACTAAACCACGCTAGTGAATCTTGTAGTAATTCTCAAAAAAAAAATTCATACATTTTCAAAAACACTTTGCATAAAAACGTCTCTTCAAACACTTTTTATTCAAAGAAGAGAACATTGATGGTAGATACATTTACTCAAACATTTGCATGGTTCCAAATATGAAACCCTTATTAAAAGTATGAACAACGATAGCTTAGCCAAGTTCTTTATTAATTTGGAGAGTAAAAATACATGGAAATCACTCCATTTGAAAATTATGAGTAAATAAGAAAGTTGGCATGTTTTGGCTATAACAAACTAAACTTCTATATATATAAATTCACGTCTTTTAATGAGATTTTCCCCTCCATAAATAAAAGTTATTGTTTCAAAAAATAAAAATACCTAGAATATTAAATCTGATATTAAAATAGTTTTGTGTTGCTTGATAAATTTAGGGTTAAAAATAAAATTTAATTCATACTACATAAATTTAATATTTTAAAATTATATTTTTTAGTTTATAATTAAATTTTAAATAAGATAAGGTTAAAAATTACCTAAATATAATCAGTAAAATAAAAATACTTTTTGAAATATTAAAAAAAAAATATTATTCAATTGAGAAGTAAATGCCACTCTATATGGAGTGTATGATAAATTATGAGATTATAGAGGAATACTACCCAAAATGAATAAGGTATAAATAAAATACCAATTTTTTTGGAGAGTATAATCACTTATTCGATCGACATGTAATTTTAATAAGTACTATCATGGACATCTAAATGACATGATTATAAATGTCTTGGAAAACTATGGGAGGGCACTATTTTGCCAAAGAATGGACGAAGACATGGAATATGACAAATTTTTTAATGGTAAATGTTGTAATATGTTAATATATTATATGTATGATCCCATATCACTACATGGATGATGTGAACTGGAACATTTTCATGAGTTATTTATAGTAACAAGAAGTGTTGCCATAAGTTAAGAACTAGGATTTTTTTTATTTTTTATTTTTTAACTGAAACGGTTATTTTTATTCATAGTAAGATCGGGCATTGCCTAAACGACCATTACAATTCCATTGCTGATTACAACACTCTTTCACTTAGGGAATTTCTGCCTTAGTTGGGCTTCCTGCATTAATGATGATCATTCATTCCTGAAGAGTGCATCCTATATTTGCCAACCTATCTGCATCCTTGTTTAGTCCTCTAAGAATATGGTATATTTGAACCGAGCAGAGATCTTTCAATATTCTGTTCACTCTTGATAGTTGCTTGTTTAGAGTCGGATCCTTGAGCTTTTCCTTTTTTGCCAATGTTTTTATCAGCAGTTCTGAATCTCCTATTATTAAGATTTCCTTTGGATTTTCTTTGCTTGCAATTTGGCAAGCTTTCCAGAGGCTAAGTATTTCTGCTGGGTTGTTTGTTTTCACTCCCAGGCCCCAGCTAAATTCTTCTTTTTTCCCATTCCGGTAGTAAATCAGTCCACTTGCTCGAGCTCTCCCTGGATTTCCTTTTGAGGCTCCGTCAAAGAGAATGGTGCATATTTCCTGGGATTTCATCCATTTCTAAAAATTATCTTCGGTTTCTCGAATCTGCCACCTTTCTTTGTGGATTGGTCGCGGTGGTGCTTGCTGTCTGCCTTTTCCTGTGTAGTCTTCCAACCACACGCTTTCTTATTTTCTTAGCGAGTTATCTTCCTTTGCTGTATGATGATTTAGAGTTTCTAGGAGGAGCTTCTTTGCCTATTTTGCCACTTTCATTGCTGGTTGCTCAGTGTTGTTGAAGATGGCCTCATTCCAGGCTAACCAGATTTTCCAACAAATATATTTAGGCACAGTTGTCCATACCTTGTTCCAAATTGATTTGTTGGCAACTTGATGAGGGTAGTTTTCTTTCCAAGATGTGAACATGGAGGTTATTGTGCTTTGGAGAGGGGCACTCATGTTTAGTCCGGACAAGAAAGTAGACCATACCTCCTTCGCAAAATCACAAGTTATAAACAGATGACTTGCTGTTTCTAGCTCTTTTTTACATAAAATGCATCTGTGTGGTCCTGCTATACCCCTTTTGCTCAAGTTTTCACCTGCGAGAATTTTGTTATGGAATAAGGTCCAAAAGAAAAAGTTGATTTTTGGGATGTCCCAAATCTGCTTCCAGACTGATCCCTCATGTGGTGTATCTTGCTAGCTTTGTAGTTGATAGTATCCCTGCTTTGCTGTATATATTCCTTTCTTACCCTATCCCCAGGTATCCTCCTCATCAATATGAATTGGTGTAAAATCTACAATTTCATCATTGAGTACAACAAACTGGTTTTTTAGTTGTTCTGGAATTCTGGGCCATTTCCATCGCAGCCAGTTGCCTTTGTTGTCCCATTCGGTTATATCCTCTATTTTTTTAATTCCTCTCGCTCGAAGCCAAGCTCTGATCTCGGCGATCTCTACTTTTTGTTTTAGTGGCTGATGTCCCATTACGCGATCTTTCCATAGGTTCGTATTCTTCCCATTGCCTGGAATTCTGTATAATTCGCTTCTGAAGAATTCGATGCCTTTTACACACAACTTCCAGGCCTGCGTGCCTTTGGGCTGCTTTTCCGTTTTGCAGCTCATTATGGATCGGTTTTTAAAATACTTCTCTTTAAGGATCTTGCTTACCAGGTGGTTGGGCGCCTCACAAAATTTCCACAGCAGTTTTCATCCCAAGGCCATGTTTGCTAGCCCAGGATCACGCACCTGAAGGCCTCCTTCCACCATCGGCCTTTTAACTGTTTCCCATCTGATTAAATGAAACCTATTGTTGTTCCCTCGCCCCTCGTTCCACAAAACGTTGTGAATATATTTAGAAATTTCGTCTGAGATGTGTTTGGGCACCATCATCAGGGGCGCTTAGAATGTTTCCAACGTTGAGAGAACAAATTTGATCAATATAAGTTTGCCTCCTGTAGATAACCAGAATCCTCCCCACGCTTTTATCCTTTTCTTGCATTTAACTATTACTTCGTCCCACAGGTGGTTCCTGTTTGAGCCCTTATCTTCTGCTATTTTCCTTATTGTTTGTTGGTCTGTGTTCCAGCCATACACTGCACTCTTCTTTTCACTTACTAGAGCGCCAGTTATGCTGCAGAATTTCTGAAGGATGGATTTGAAAGTTGATGCTATTCTTGGAGAGGCCCCCTTGTCTCAGGCCCCTTGTGGCTAGAAAAAATTTTGCAGGTCTTCCGTTTATCATTGGCGCTATCCATATCTTTTCCAAGCAGGATTTAATTATATCAATAAAATTCTGGTTGAAGCCAAAAGCTGATAGAACCCTATATAAAAAGGATCTATTTACCCTGTCAAAAGCATTGCACATATCCAATTTGATTAACATACCTTGTTCTCTGCACAGTTGACTTGAATGCAGTACTTCCTGCACTTGAATGACGTTGTCTAGGATATGTCGACCTTTCACAAAGCCTCCTTGAGCCGGGGTAATTAATTTTTGAAGAAGTGGCTTGATTCTATTTTCCATCAACTTGGCCAAGATCTTATATGATGAATTGCATAATGATATAGGTCTATATCTGTCAAAGGTGCCTGGATTATTTTCCTTTGGGATTAAAGCGAGAAAAGTTGAGTTTATGCCGCCTCCGACTATTTCCTTCCTCATGAAGCCCTGGACCATTCTCATCAGATCAGTTTTGATTATCTCCCAGAATATTCTAGAAAAGTGAATTTAGAATCCGTCGGGGCCAGGGGATTTATTTGACTCCATGGACCAGGCTATGTTTATTATTTCTTCTTCTGAAGCTGGCCTTATTAGAGATTCGTTGTCTTCTAAGCTTACTAGCTGGGGTATATTGATAAGGAATTCTTCCATGTCCTCCTTTCTTCCACCTTTTCCGGCGCTGAGAAGATTCTGAAAATGGTTTACTGCTGCCTCGTTTATCTGTTCGAAGCCTCTGCATGCCTGACCATTGGTGGTAGTAATTTCTGCGATGTGATTTCTCGATATCCTCGGCCTGTACTGTCTATGGAAATAGGTTGTATTCCTCTCTCCTGATTTGAGCCACAGGCTACGAGATTTTAATCGCCAAAATTTCTCCTCATTTCTAAAGGAGCCGTATGCTTTCTTCTGGTTGGTGGGGGTGTTGACTTCTTTCTTTATCCATTCTTTGAGTGACTTTTTGGTATTCTTAATTTTTTTCTTCGATACATAGCTTAGGGAGCCTGATATTTCTATTTCCCGAGTTGTTTGTACCGTATCAAGAAACCTCTCTCTTTTGGCCCAGAGAGGGCTGAATCTAAAGGAGAGGGGGCCGAGGTCTTCTTCCTCCTTTATGTGCAGAAGAATTGGTTTGTGGTCCGATGTTAATTTTGGCAGGATCTTGGAGAGGACCATTCTATTATCCATCATAATAGCACTGCTAGCGAGGAATCTATCTAACCTTGTTGAAATGTGTTGTTCCCCTGTTCTGTTGTCTGTCCAAGTATATGTTCCTTTCACTAGTTTGAAGTCTACCAAATCCCAGGACTGGATTAGATTTTCCACAGTGAGGAGGAAGGGATCTCTTGTGTAGGATCCTCCTCGCTTTTCTTTTGGGTCTAAGATTATATTCAGATCTCCTCCTATGATTATATTTGTGGGACTGCATTGCTCTATGTATTCTATTAGAGTTTTCCAGCATTCATTTTTCTCCTCATAATGCACCGGGACATACATATTGAACAAATCTAATTTGACTTTGCCTGCTGTATGCCAAAGTTCTGTATATATCCAGTTTTGAGTCTCATGTGTTTTGCCAAGGGTTAATAGGTTCTTTGACTAGAATGTACCTATCCCTCCTGCTGATCCTCTTGCACTGATTACCTTCCCTGAGTCAAATTTCCATTTAGAGGTGCTAGAATTTAGAAGGGTCTCCCCTTCTATTTTGGTCTCTTGGAGCATGAGTACGTCTATGGGTTCCATTTTCATTAGATCCTTGATGGCCTTTGCCTTGTTGGGATTACCCAGACCCCTGCAGTTCCAAGATACCAAGTTCAGGTTCATCATTTACAACTTGTTGTTGTGGGGCCTCCTCCCTTGGATGCCCTTGGGCTGATGTTTCTCCGAGAGTCATTTCTAAGGTAGCTTGACTTCCTAGGGTTTTTTGCTTTTCTGATTCTTCTTCCCTTACCTCTTTGTTTGATCTCCTTCCCGCTCGCTTGGATGGTCTTTCTTCATCATCCGATGAGCCGGCGTATTTTGTCTTTTTCTTTTTCTTCTTGATTATGTTTGCATATGAAGGGTAGGTGCTATTGCTTGGATTCGGGTTAGATGTGTTACCTGGATCTTGCATTTCACTGTCTTTGTGCTGAGATGGATCTTCATGCTCCTTCTCCATGGTTTCTGTGTGTGGTGTGAGAGATTCGAATGGGTTCTTGTCCTCCACTGCGCTGGTGCCTTCCTTGCTCCCAACGTTTTGCTGGCTTTCCGTTTCTTGTCCTGTTTTCCTCCCTATCTCCTTGCCTTTGTTTTTGTTGCTCTGCATATTGTTTGTTGCTTTTTTAACTTTTTTCCATTGCTCTGCTTTTTCTTTCTCAGTAGATTCCTCGTTTTTCTTCTTACAATATCTTGCGAAGTGTTCGTATTCATGGCAGTATCGACATTTGAATGGACGTTGCTCGTAATCTAGTTCTTGAATGTGCGTCCATTCTGCCACCAATAGCTTGACGGCTTCAGGAAGCCTGATTTCTAAATCAACCTCCACGCAGATTCTTGCACAAGAGTATTGATCCTTCCTTGGGGCCTGATCTATGTATTTTCCAAGAGCATTTCCTATGGATTGCAGTGATTTCTGGCTCCAACAACGAAGAGGAAGATGTGATAGGTGCACCCAGACTGGCACCGCCTTAGGTACATCTTGGGATGGGTCGAAGTAGGGAGACCATTTATTCAGGTACAGCCCTTCAGGGGCCATGAAATATGGCTTGTTTCTGAAGATCAGGCTCCTATCCTCTGCATTTTTGAACATGAACGCGAAAAAACCCTTTCCCACGAAGTGGCTTTTTATTCCTTCTTCGACCAGGGGAATCCAGTTGCGCTTTACCCATTCTTATACTCCTTTCGAGGAGGGCCATAGCCCTGTGAACTGTCCGATTAGCCCTCTTTCGGCAAGGTTCAGAGCTGATCTGCATGTGTCCTCCACCGGCAAGGACACCGTTGGAATGTTTTCCAGCTTTTTGACAAACTTAAGTTGTGGTCCAGAAGGTTGGCGTTTTCCTGTGGCCACCACCAAGGCGCTGAATGCCTGCAGTTCTGATGGGGTTCGGCACCATCTCCTCGTTCCATAACTGAGTTCCTTGAGGGAGAAACCGACCCTTGTTAGATCAGGGACAGGGCCCCCATACGAGAGCGGTTCCAACTTCAGCCGATCCGCGAATCCCTGTCGACTTGGCAGCTCTGGATTGATCTCTGTTGCGCACCTGAGTTGCAGAGCTCCCGTTCCACTTGCAAGTAAGAACTAGGATCTTAACATTAGAAGAAAATACTAAAATTATAACTTTATTAAAAATTATATTGTTATTATTTATAAAGAAACAGAATGGCATGCATATTTCAACAACAAGAAATCTTAGTGGAAAATTTCAGGGTGAAATATGTCAATATTACTATGAATGTTCCAACATATTCCATCAGGTTTAAATATATGCCATCAACTAAATAATTAAATTATAACTATGGAAGATCTATTTTTCCAATTAGCATAATTATAAGCATATCTATTTTCGAATTTATTTTCAATTTAAGGTAAAAGAAAATATTAACATTAAATTAACAAACTAGGGAAGCCATATAAATTAAGAAGGCATAGAAATTAACTAAAGTATAACTTTATTACACTTTATATTGTGATTATCTATAGTATTTTTTTTTGCATGTATATCTCAACCAAAAGTAATCTTAGTGGAAAATTTTAGTAGTGAAATTTAACCCTTGGAAAAAATTTAAGGGTTTCAAATTTTGAATGGAAATGTTTTTTGGATCATAGTTCATTATTAGTAGTAGCCCCAAAATTATTTTATAAGAAAATATGGCATAGTGGTTAGCATAGCCTTATTTCAAGGGAGATCTAAAAAAATTAGAAGATACTAATTTTTCTTTACCCCAATTTTCAAGGACAATGATTTATGGTATCCATTTCTCCCTTCTAATTTGGTTTAAAATGAGATCTTTATTTCACCGTCCCTTATATCATGGTATTGAGATTAATTTGCAAAGAATAACCCACATTTAAGTATTCAATTGTCGCATTTCCCTTTTCTATGTTTTCATATGATTAATGATTGTCATATGTGATAAAAGAGGCTTGTGTATTTTCTTTACATTACAATACCTCCAGCTTGTTCTCCTTACCCTCCTGAATTTTTTTGTTTAATTTTTGGGAATTGTAATATTTTTTTTTTTTGAAAATACTGAAAATTTGGTCTTATGAATTAAAAA
>APFE030682911.1:0-10586 GCA_000404065.3 Pinus taeda | reverse complement strand
ACCTGTAGGTTACATGTCAATGATACGTTTGATGAGATTCCTGTCATGGCTAGGAGGGGTATGGTTAAGGTGTTGATGAACTATTTACTTTTGCATCATTGTTTCCCTGTACTTTACTTAATTATGAGCTTTCATTCCATTCTAGGCAATGGCCTAGGCTTTGGGCCTGAAAAAGTGGCTCAAATCTCGGAGTCGCTAGCACTTAATTGGTAAGTTTCATCCACAGTCACTCACATGTAGGCCTATGAGAGTCACTTTAGGTCTCTGGTTGCTCCCTTGCCATAGCATGAGAGCGACTGAACCTTAAATTGTCAAGAACAATAGTGGGACCCTGGAACAGGTTGTCTGAGTGGTTGACTTGTCTCCCGAGGGTTCTGTTGATGGTGTTGGATGGTTATGTGTGATATTTTGTCGATTCCACTTCTTTAAGGTCACCTCGGAGATTGAATCTAATCATAGTAGCCTCTCATCTCATGTTTACCCCAGATGGCATGGTAACTTTGGTGGATGTGGGAGGAGGGTTTGTCATGAGCATGTGACAGGTTATTTTTAAGAGGCCTTCAAGAAATTTCTTGTGAAGTTTCCATATTCATGGAATATCTTACACTTGAATGGGAATTAGTCATAATCTACCTCTTAAATATAGCTCCAATTGTTAAGACTCAGTTGGATTGTCTTTGATAAAAAAAATTCAAGGTCCACTTCTTCACATAGTCTTACACAAGAAACCATCCCTTCTTTCAATTCTTCCTTATCAATGCATTTCCTTAAGGTATTTACAATGTTTTTAAAGTTTCATCATTCAAACAATGAAGAAGGAGATGTAGGAGATTAATCCATACAGGAACAACAAAAGAAATATCATTTTGAAGGCTAAAATTAGGGATTCATTTATTCAAATAGAGCCCTTGGGCCCCTATGAAGTATCATTCTTGAAGACTAAGCTTACATATCTTCCTTCTCTTCAAAGACAAATGAAAAATAAATTCTTCCATAATGATAGAGAGAGTTTACCTTTAATTATAGGTGTCCAATTTTTATTAACCTAATTTCCTAATGGATAGGGAGAAGGCTATATACTAGTAAATTATCCTATGAAGCCTTGCTCTAAAAGGCTTAAAGCCATCAATTGAGGCTAAGCTACATGGAAAGCAACTTTGGTTATCTACTCCAAGTATTTGACAAATATGGATTTGACATTTTTTTCCATTTTTATCTAACGTGCAACTGGGGCTGCAAATGATGCAATGTTGAGAGGAGGTGGGGGAGGCAGTGTCGCTGGTGGAGGTAGACTTCCTCTTAAGGAGTGATCTATAGGGACAAGGGACTATGGGCTATAATTGTAAAAGGGCACAGAGGAGAGAAGTAATCAAAAGGCCATTTTTTGAACTATGTGACAATTATTATAAGTAAAATCAAATTTGATTATGTCCATTGCTAAATAAAAACAAATAATGTATACCCAATTTTTCATTTATATTTAATAAATCTGAATGCTACAAATTAATTTTGTTTAATATATGATGGACAACAAAATAAAATCTCTTAATTATTTTGAAGATTAAAATAATTTATTGATAACACCTATGTGTTTATTACTAGTTGAGAAGATATTTGGTTTCATAACACGAAGGTCAAATAAATTTTAGCAAATGGATTAAACCATATTAAAAAATATACAAAAGTTCATTTAAAATCAATAAGAATTTAGTGGTAATTCATCAATAATAGGGCAAAACAATCAACAACTCACACAACCATCATTAGGGAAATTTTGAAGTAAAAAATGGGCCTCAAAACAAAAATGTACAACGAAAATCAAATTTATAAGAACCAATAGGATTCACAATGATAATGTCAACCATGGAGGATGATTCACCATTTTTTGAGTAAAAAGGTAAAAACAAAAAAAAATAACAAAAAATTATATTTTCAACTTATCTCCTTATGATTTTACTCAAATTTTGAGTGGGATCACTCGCTGGATGAAACAATTAATTCCTCATCCATGGAGTACCCATATTGCATACTTTTGATGGACCTTACTATAATAAAAATGAAAAATGTGATTGCAATCACATTTTTCATGTATTTTTTATTTTTCGTGTAGTAGGGTCCATCGAAAGTATACAACATGGGTACTCCTTGGATGAAGAATTAAATTATGCATCCAATGAGTGATCTTGCTCAAAATTTGAGTAAAATCATAGGGAGATAAGTTTAAAATACAAGTTGAAAAAGTAGCTTTTTTATTTTTCCCTATAAAATTTTGATGATGTAATCTAATCTTATTTTATTATTTCCATTAGTATTTTATAACATTTCTTAAGAGGTCCATTTTAAACCTCACAATTTCTCTAATGAACTCTATGGGGGAACATGTGTAACATATCTCTCCTTCATATATGTTTGATACGAACAAAGTTCATTATCATACATATTCAAAATATCTAAAATATGAGAATATCCATCATAGGATAAGTAATATTTATAAATCAATGCTTTGAGTACAAAAGTGTTATGGTTGAATAAAATGATGGACCTCATATAAATATTAGATGGAAGTGCCCTTTCATAAAGAGTTTTATCTTTTGAGACATGCCCTTTCATAGTTATGAATTATTATTATTTATATTATTTATTATTTGAATTATTCCATATTCATGTCCATAACATTTCCTTCCCCTTGAGAAATGCTTTGTCTTCAAACCTTACAGATGGAAAGGTGTGTTATCTTTTTCTTTGTCTTGTAACATATTTGCATATTTCCGAATTCTTAGAGATTTCATCTTCGATGATACAAGATAATATGAAATCCTAATCATGGTACATAATTTTCATACTATGAAATGGTATAACCATCCAAAATCAATCTTTTGTGCAACATTGCACTTATAGGCTTCCAAAGATTGATTTTCATCATAACACTTAAATGTGTTGACATTGCTATTCTTAGAAATGTAACTCAATTGCTTTTGTCTTGAGTGTTATGGATTTGTTGAATGGTTGAGATATTTTCTCTTTTTTTTTGGGTGTCAATAAGGATTTCTTGTGTCCTGATTTTATTTTATTGTACTTGTGGAATTTTCCTTACTTTTTTGGCGTATGATCTTCTTTGTATATTTATGTTGCTAGTTTGATTACTAGATCTTCTCTTAGAATTTATGTAGTTTGAACTACAACATCCAAGTATGAATTGACTACAATTGGATTCAAATTTAATTGAGATATGAAATTAATAACATCTATATTTGTTCCCTTTTATTCAACTTGAATTTCCACATCGGAATATTTTGATACTTCCTTCTTGATAAATTGTTGTCCTTTGTTTTCCAAAAACTTAATTTTCATAAGTAATTTTTCATTGTGATCCTTGAAGTAAGAAATTTCTTTATTTTTCTCCATGATAATTTTTTCAACCTATTTTTGCACATTTTGCATTGATCTTTCATTTCTTAGAGAATTACTTTCAAGATATTTTTTGTGTCTTCTATTGTTACTAAATCTAGCTCTAATGTAATGTCATGTAGTATTGTCCATGGGGGCTTAGATAGACGATGATCGAGTGCACTGTTAAGGCACTCCTAGATGTTAAATCATTGGTTCAATTCTCCGCCCTATTTGGGTGTTATTCTTGCACATGTTTATGATGTAGGCTCACCAATGCCAAACTTACAAAAAACAATTGTTGTGTAGTGTTACTTTTTTCTTTTTGTAGAAAAATGTCAAAAAATTCTTCTTCATATTTAAGATGAAGGACTTTAGTAATTCCATCCAGGGTGAACAAAGAATAATGTCACCTTGATCACTTCATAAGGATCTAATAGTGATTTGCAATATAAATTTATATTCCCAATGTTTATTTATAAATAAATTATGTTATATTGTTTTTTTTCCTAGTGATCTAATTTTTCAATTATATTTGACTCTGGAATCACCAATTGTTTAGTAAATATGGGGCTTCTTTAATTATTATTTTTAGCCAGATCCAAAGAAATAATAATATATTTTCTTGCAAGAGTCACCTTAATTCTAAATAGCATTGAAGCATAGCAATATGAAGTTTTTGAAAATCTTCCTTATAGACTCCAATTCATTTTATGTCAATAATTTACATCAAATGGTGCTCTAGATATGAAGCTTATGTATTCTTTCGTAATGAATGAATGTAAAAAGTGTGAAAGACTTTCTTCTCCAATATTCCTTTTATTTTAAACTTAATTTATTCCAATATCACAATACAATGGTCTGATAATTTCACAGAAGAGTCTTATTCAATTGGCATCTGATATTTCACAAAAATTTATAGTGATTTTCTGAAACAATGATCATATTTATTGTGATGTTGGCAGGGCTAAATGCATTTCTTGCAGTCTTAAGGGCATATGTCCAATATGAGGTCCCAATTATTCTTCACATCATTTGGGATGAGTCTCCTAAGGTTTCCTGGCCTGCCTGCCATCTTATGCTTTTGTGAATGTTCAATTTTGGACAGATGAGATATGAAAGGGAAACACAAACTAATTTCCTTGATGTAATGTAATAAAAATAAACTTTAATGATTATACTTTAAATGAATTTGTACAAATAATTCTACAACAAATTTATAATAAGTGTGAATTTTGAAGAAAGAGTGATGGAAACCTCTTACTAAGGCACATGACAACTAAAATATACTAAATATTAATTTTGAAACAATTTACAATCAACAACCATCATCAACAAATACAAAAATCAACAAGAAGTTCTTGGAATATTAAGAGCTTACAACTAACAAAATAGTTCATGAACCAACCACAAATATACAACAATCATATATTATCAAACATAAATGAAGAAAAGTCTTATAGCAATACATAACACATGATAGAAAATCATAGTTGTGCCCCTTCAAGCTTCTAATTATTAGAGATGAACTTTCAGTGCCATGTCACAAACTATCTTCAAGAATCCCAATAGTGGGAGTGCATAAAGCCTCAAGGTTATTACAAGCTTCTCCCTTTAAAAAAAATTTACGCAAAGAGTCTCAAAAACTAAGATCCCCATCTCCTTACTAGAGGTTTATATTTATATAAAATGAGGTGATTGTTCAGGTTCCATGACTTCTCACCTTTCCTCCTGTCTAATTTCTAATTTACTTTATGTTCTAATTTTGTTTCATTAAAATTCCAAAATAATCTTTTAAATGAAATAAAAACCTAACATGAGATCAACCCCGAAATTAACAAGGCTTATAATCCTTGGGTCATATGAGTGTGCCAAGCCTTATAATCTATTGCAATAGATAAAAAAAATCTTGAAATTAAACCTTGATTGATGACTTTGTAGTCACACGTATTAGGCACCATTGTCTTTAGGTCAACTTAGATTCTATGAAAGAATGAAGTGAGAATTGTGTGCAGCTTAATGGGCTCCACCAAGTGTTGTTCAAATGCCTCTTTGGTCAGATTTGTATATTTTTCGATGAGTGTTGATCGTTGTGTGAGAATCATTTCGTATATTTCTTGTTCTATATCTTGCTCAAACCTCACCTATCCTTAGGATCTGATGGATACTAACTTGTGATATTTTATTAGATTTCTCATCATGATGTGATATTGTTGGTAGTATTCATAGTTTTCATCACATCCTTTTCAAGCTTTTCTTGAGCTAGGATGGCAAGTAGAGTTTAGCTTAATCTCTTTCCCGACTTAGTTCATCTTTTCTTGACAATGCCTTTAGTGAATTAGGGTTTTTTTTAATCCATGCATGCATTATATAAATGGCTAATAAAATTTCCTTGAGTTGCACACATTTTGAATCAATATGAGTATGACAGCCATATTTTGGAGTTTCCCAAGCTCCTCATATACTTTCTTAACAATGTCTTCTAATGATTTATTCACCTCCAACATTGTGCTCTTACAATATTTGTTGTAAGAGATTGAGGTAGATAAAGCTTGATTTTCTTTCCATAACTTTTTGATTTCATGATGTTCTTTATTCAAGGTCTTATCTTGTTATTTTACCTTTTCCATTAAATATTCAATATTTCTTTTTGTTGTTGAGGAAAAGGTTCCTAGCTAAGACTATGGCCAAGGAATTGTCTAAAGTGTTAGACACTATGTTTCTCTCCATGGTTATTGAGATGGATTTTGTTAGCTCTCGAGCTAAATACTTCTCCTTTCGTGGAAAATACGATTGGTGTTCATGTCAAAGCATAAAATTACCAAGTTCATAACCTGATTATCATCACTTATAGTGATTTCCATATCCCTAATCAACAAATGGCCTCCTATTAATGATGTGTCATTTGAGGTTGTCAGATCAATATTCATTCTAGGTAAACCAACAGTTCTTGTGTTTTGAGCCCATTAGTATTGTTGTTCTTTTAAACTTGCCTCATTTTGGGCTTTCTTTTCTAGTATTTCACTTTCAAAACACTCTTATTACTTTTGTTTCTTTTCTTCTTCCTCCTTTTGTAATCTTTCTCTTTTTTCCCTTGCTTTTTGTTTTGCCTCCTCCTCTTTTTTTATCTCTTTATTTATTTAACTTTAGATCTTCTTTTAACGTTTTTCCTTTTCTTTCTTAACAAATTCTTTTTTTCTACCCTTTTTATGTATCTTTCTTATCCTCCACATCCTTTACTTTAGAAGATTCTCCTGTTGTATGATTGGATCCATTCATGTTTCTCAGGGATTCTACAACATTGTAGTAGTTTTTTATTCATTCTTTGCTTTTCTTTGTTTTTGACTAGTAATACCATTCAAATTTACATTTGGAATAATGTGTTAATACCATTCCCCTTGGGTCATATCTATGGAAGTCCAGTCTCCAAACTTGAATAAATCTAGGTTAGTAGCTTATCCCTGTGTTTCCTTATAGTTTTTATACTGTACATCCCTACCTAAAAGGGATATGTAGGCCGTGGTTCCTTTTTCAATCATGTCAGCATACCATTGACACCTATAGCCATTTGACATGCAATTTCTTGTAAAATTATCTTGTCGATCATGAATAATGGGAGATGGTGTGGGGGTTTCCATAAACCAAAAACTCTAATATGCATTGACTCTGGTGGGGTGAACAATTCATCAACTTCATGTAATACTTCCTTAGCATAATCTCACATACATGGTGAATCATAATCAAATAGGATATGGACAGTGAGAATTTCAAGGATGGAAATTTAACTTGAAGTTTAAAAACTTTGGAAAATCTTACTAGTCCTTGATATATAAACTATAAAATGTTTGGCGATATTTTTGTAAAATAATTGAATTTCTAATGATTTTATATAGTCTCTATAAAAAAAATTCCAATTTTTATGGTAGATTCCTATTTTATAATATAAGATTTGGGAAAAATAATATTTAAAAAAAATGGACATTGGTGAATCTTTTTTTTTTGAAAAAACATGGAAAATTAGCCCACGTGCCAATATTAGCCCCTAAAATTTTCCTAGATATGTAACAATGGTGAATGAAGCTCTCCGCCATATTTGTATATGGTGTTGTATGCTAGTTATCCCATAACTCCTTGTAGTAAATATGCACAAGTCGAATGTCTGAAGTGAGAGCCCATCCCCACCCTATCACCTCAAACTCACAAGTAACACATCTGCCATCAAGTAGGTAGGAAGCTATGTGGAATTTTGGTTGCTTCCCTTCTACTATATTTTGAACATTTATTACATTGGATTAGATGGATGTGGAAATAATCTCATCCTAATTGAAGTTGGCCCCATCATCTGAGCATGTATACACAAGTGGAACCAAGCTCTCCTCGAAGAAATTTGTTGTTGCCACACCATTTAGTTTACAACCCATAACCATGATCATCTGATATGCTCTTCTAAGTGACTTTGTTTTATATATCATGTTTTGTTTACTTCTAAACTTGTTGGGGTATTACCACCAAATCCTTTAGATATCTTTGTTGTTTACATTAAACTTGTTGTAACTAGCTACTAAGAATGTGATTGGGTGTTTTGGCAACTTGTAGTATTCATCTATCCACGGGTAAGTAAGTGCACCAAATTCATTTCCATGACTACCTATGATGGTCATCTATTTAATATTAATGCACTTGCCTATCCACTCTATAGTCTCACCACATGGAAACATTGTTGGGTGAGAAGCCACTTTATGTAAACATGATTTTATGACATTTTGAGACACATTGATGTCCTGCTCCCCATTGGGATATTATCTCCTAGTAAATATTTTATAGAATTCATACCATTCTCGAGAAATGGATTTATCAATATAGCACTTTTGTATCAGCATAAGTGGGCACAATGTGATGGTACTTTTTTCGAAATCTACCTGAATAGTTTCTTTTATAGGTCTTCTCTTGGGAGTATTCATCTCTTCAGATGATGATGTAATGAAGAACTACAAATCAATTGAACCTAGAAGATCAAAGATATTCATTAGAACATATGAATTAGAAAGCTCTGTTTTCTACGTTTGCTGCAGCTCCGTGCTATGGCCCAAGAGTTCGCCTGTACTTCACCCAATTTCAGACTTGGTGTACAATGTAAAAAAGAAGTACAGTTTGAGGCTAAGAGATGTGTTTTTGCGCTAGTCAAGATTGCGATGTGATATGACTTAGTAATGCGCCATAGTGTCGATGTATGGCAACTCAACTATGAATTACATCACAAAATAATATCACGTGCAAAGCGAAACAATTGTGTCATAGAGAAACACTTAAGCCTAGACTAACAAATCAATATGTTATGTGATGTAGGGATGGATTATGGTGTGATTGTGTATCACATTGAAAAATTTCATGGCATGATGAGTAAAGGGTTTTCACTGTAGCGCAATATTAAAAATTAGATTGATAAACAAAATTTTGATGCGACATGTAAAGAGGTGTGACACTTCAATATGAAACGTGATGTGTGCTGCACAAAATGGTAATGCAATGATGTGATGTGAAATCACAATGCGCCAACAAGGGGAAATAAAGAGTTGCTGCGTGTTGGAGATTGTAATAATATTGATTTATATTTGTATATATGTGGAAGGTGAAGGTTGGACATACAAATGATCACATGAAAATAGGGAAACACTTATGGTTTACTAAAAAAACAAATGCAAGAGAAGCATGTGCAATACCTACTTGCAACATGGCGTGGGTGGGTACGATTGTTAAAACTCCAAGTAATGCAACACAAGATGGAACGACAAGGATATGCTACCAATCGACATGGTGCAAGAGAGAAAGGAAGGATTAAAATGACATAACATGATGAAAATGAAATGGAAGGGGGTGATATACGTTATTATTCCACTATGGAAAGTGCATGGAAGGGGGTGGTATACAAAATGAATTGCAATAAAAAATTGTGATGCATGATTGTGATGTGATGGAATGCACGATTGCGATGTGCCATTCAATTTTTCAAATTTTCTATGTTAACACCTTCCCATTTATTATAGCTCAAGGGTATGAAGAATGGTATTAGGGTGTAGGTTACATAAATTTCTTATATTTTTGGATGAGGCGACCCTAAATTTGGCTCCTATAAAAAAAAATATAGCCTAGTTGTTATAGCTACTACAACACCTTCTTGATGAATTTTTGTCCTTTGTTTCCAACAACTTATTTTCATTATTAATTTGCATGAGTAATTTTTCATTGTGGTCCTTGAAGTAAAAAATATCTTTATTTTTGCCGATAGTTTTTCCAACTTCTTTTTGCATATTTTGCATTAATTTTTTGTTTTCTTGAAGAGTTACTTTTGAGATATTTTTTATGTCCTCTAGTGTTATTGAAAGTAGCTCTAATGTAATGTCCATGGGGCCTTCACTATGGGAGAAATACCATACCACATGCATTCATATTAGGGGATATATATTGAGGAAAAAATGGCATAATATATGGGGGGGTATATAAGGGTAAAGGATTTTTATATTAGCAGGTATAAAAAAGGGAGCTCAAAGTTAATGAAAAATTATAAAGGGGTATAAAAATGTTAATGAAAAAATGGATACCTACAATATCTAGTGAAAATAGGGGTTTTCTAGTTTGGGAAGGTGTATTGGTTTTGTATTGGTAGGGGGTTAAATAATGTGATTTTTAGAGGTATTTTCCAATATGTAGTCAAATTAAGGGTATTGCTTAGTATGCCACGAACGCGCGTGATATGTCAGAGGCTCATTCAGTGAAGCCCCCATGGTAATGTGTTGTAGTTTTATTTTATTTTTCTTTTTGTAGAAAAATCTTAAAAACTTCTTCATATTTAAGATGGACTATAGTGATTCCATTAAAGGTGAACCCAAAATAATGTCTCCTTGATTGTTTATGGGGATCTAATAGAAATTTGCGATAAAAATGTATAATGCCTAATGTTTAATTGCAAATCAATTATCTCATATTGTTTTGTGTCCTAGTGATCTATTTTTCCAATTATATTTGACTTGGGAATCACCAATTATTTAGTGAATTCAGGGCTTATATAATTATTATTTTAACTTGGAACCAGAGAAATAATCATAGCTTTTCTACGAGAATCACCTTAATTCTAAATAGCACAAAGGCATAACAATATGAAGTTTTTGAAATTCTTCCTTTCTCCCCAATTATAGACTCCA
>APFE030682906.1:43788-87022 GCA_000404065.3 Pinus taeda | reverse complement strand
ATGGAGAGCAGAGGTATAAGGCTTGCCAAGGAGGATAATATGACTGTTGATGGAGCCATATTAACTACAGATAGTCATGGTGACAAATTTCAGTGTAACAAGATCCTTATACTAAGGATGAGATAGAAATAAATGAGATACAAGGTGACGAACTAAATAGAGTCAATCCAACTAAATTTACCAAATCAGAGTAGATAACTTAGAGAAAATTGAGATTGATGAAATAATCAATGAAGAAACCAAAGTAATTAATCTCAAGGATAACTTCTTACCAAAAGGATTAACCCCTCTAGAAGATTTATTTGATTCAAATGATGTTCCTAGGAAACCTAAAATGGAACCATTAAGGTTTGATATAGAGGAATGTAATATAGGCACCAACGAAAATCCTAAACTGATTAAACTTTCAAAATCACTACCTCCAACTAAAAATGTAAAATACATTAAGTTGTTGAAAGAATTTCAGGATGTCTTTGCTTGGAGTTATGAGGACCTCAAATCCTATGACACCAACATCATCCAGCACACAATTACTATTAAGGAAATTCAAAAACCTTTAAAACAAAAACTTAGAAGGATTAATCCTGTCTTATTACCTACAATTGAAAAAGAAATTCAAAGGATGTATGATGCCAAAATAACTGCACCAATTAGATTTTTTGATTGGGTCTCAAACTTGGTGCCAACTAGAAAGAAAATTGGTGAGAATAGACTTTGTGTGGATCTCAGGAACCTCAAAAAAGTGTCACTAAAAGACAATTACCCTCTCCCCCAAAAGGACCACATTTTACAGAGAGTAGTTGGATCAACCAAAATCTCATTGTTGGATGGGTTTTCTGGCTACAATCAAATCTTGGTTCATCCTAATGACCAACCCAAAAATGCCTTTACTACTCCTTGGGGCACATTTATGTATGTGAAAATACCTTTTGGGCTAATGAATGCAGGATCCACTTTCCAGAGGGCTATGGATATAGCCTTTGCAAAAGAAATTCATGATTTCCTTGTGATATATCTAGATGATATTACCATATTTTCAAAATCTGACAATGAACATTTGTTTCATCTAAGACAAGTTTTTATTACATGCAGGAAATTTGGAATCTTCTTGAACCCCAAAAAGTCCTTGTTTGGGTTAGAAGAAGGAAAGTGTTGGGTCACATAATTTCTAAAGATAGTATAAGAATAGACCCTATAAGAATAGAAGCCATCCTGCAAATACAACACCCTAGGAACATTAAAGAGTTACAAGTTTTCTTAGGAAAAATTAACTTTCTTAGAAGATTTATATATAATCTAGCATAATTAATTAGATCACTAAACAATACGCTGAAAAAATATTCCACCGTAAAATGGACCGTTTAGGCTAAAAAATCCTTTGAAGACATTAAATTGGCCTTAACTAAAACACCTATGTTAATCATTCCTAAATTTGACAGAGATTTCATCTTGTTTTCCTTTGCTTCTGAGCACACAATAGCTGCAGTTCAATTGCAGAAAAATGACTAGGGCTATGAACAACCCATTGCTTTCTTTAGCAAAGCCCTGAGAGAAGCCCCCTTGAAATACAATATAATGGAAAAACAAGCATTGGCTTTAGTCAAAGCCATTAAGGACTTTAGGGTATACATCTTATATTCTCATATAGTAGCCTAGATTCCAAATTCAGTAGTCAAGGACATCCTAACTCAGGATGGTCCTGACGGAAAGAGGGGAAAGTGGATTGCTACTATTTTAGAGTATGATATAAAAATCAAACCTACTAAGTTAATCAAGGGCCAAGGTTTAGCCAAGCTCATGGATGAATCAAACTGTCAGGCCTTGGATATAAACTCTATTGGAGCAATAGATAATGAAGAGGAGATGGCGATTCCACTAATCAACCAGACCTTTATTGAATCACCTTGTTATGATGATATTATTTATGTTTTACTGAACTTACAAGATCCTCCTGAATTATCTAGGACTAAAAACAGGTTTTTGAAGATGAAATCCTTGAAAATTTTCATATTAGATAAAGCTGTGTTTTGGAGAGATCATGAAGGTATTCTTCTCAATTGCTTATTAAAAGATGAATTTGACAAAGTTTTGCAAGAGTTTCATGCAGGTGACTATGGAGGAAACCTTTACTAGAAGACCACTGTAGATAAAATCCTTAGAGCTAGTTTCTATTCGCTTACCTTGTTTGTTGATGTCAAAAAATATGTGACCTCATGTCACAAATGTCAAACTTTTGAGGGGAAGAAAAAGCTTTTACCTTTACCCCTCAAACCAATCTTTGCTGAAATACCTTTTCAACAATGGGCTTTAGACTTCATTGGTGAAATTCACCCACCCTCCTCTGCCCAACACAAATGGATCCTCACAGCCACAAACTACTTCACAAAATGGATAGAGGCCATACCTTCAAGGAAAGCCACAGACATTGTTATCATAACCTCCCTTGAAACCAATATTCTATCAAGATTTAGATGTCCAAGCTCATTACTAATAATGCAGCAGCCTTGAAATACAAAAGAATGATAGACTTCTGCAATAAGTATCATATCACCTTGGTCCATTCTACAGCCTATTACCCTCAAGGAAATGGAATGGCAGAATCCTCAAACAAATCTTGGTAAACATCATCAAGAAGTTAATCTAGGACAATAAGAAAACTTGGAACAAAAAGATAGTCAATGCCTTATGGGCAGACATTGACTACTAAAAAATCAATTGGTACTTCTCCCTATCAACTAGTTTATGGGATGGAAGTTGTCTTTCCATCTTCTTTAGGAGTACCAGTAATGAAGATACTTCAATAATTGTAGGTTGAACCAAATAGTATCCAAAGAAGAATCAATCAAACCATTCATCTTCAACAAACTAGAGAAGAGGTCTATATTAGGTCTCAAGTTGTACAGGAAAGGGTTAAAAATATTTTTGATAAGAGAACCAAGGCTGAAGATTTCTACCTTGGAGACAAGGTGATCAAGTGGGATTCAAGGAGGGAAGACAAAGGTAAACATGGGAAATTTGATTT
Organism: Pinus taeda; assembly: GCA_000404065.3. NCBI lineage: Eukaryota > Viridiplantae > Streptophyta > Pinopsida > Pinales > Pinaceae > Pinus > Pinus taeda. The sequence continues at coordinate 84,000 of APFE030682906.1, read as the reverse complement.
CCTATGGAAAGGTCCCTATGTCATTTATGCTTATAGAGGAAATAATGCTTTCTTCCTGAGAGAAATTAATGGTACAGATACAGAAGGTGGGCCAATGAATGGTTGGATGTTAAAACATTAATTTGAACCAAGTTACTAATTTTCATTTCCCATGTTCTACATATTCTATTTTCAAAAGTCTAGTTTGGATTGGATGGTGATTTTTGAAGTTGAAGCTCGAAGAGAAGGCCGTAAGCTTTGAAATATTTATTGTCATAAGTATCAATAATGCAGATGCATAGAAGAACACTTTGCAAGGTAACATCAAAAACAATTCAAAGGCCATTGATGTTTAAAGTTCTTGACATTTCACTAGAAAATTCCATCCCCAAGTGGAGCCACTGTTACGTTCCTATACCAATAAGAGTCATAATTTTGAATGACTAAGGTTAAACCTTGTAATATTGTACATACCTTTACTTTCTGCAAATGTTTTCCATATTAAAAAATTAAAAAATGTAAAGAGGGTATGTCCTAAAAGAAAAATCAAAGGACAAAAAGAATGAGAAAAGGTCCAAAAAAATGAAAATATATGAACCCCAAAAACAAAAAAGACCATGAAAGTGAGCAAGTCTAAATGAAACTACTATTTACTTGTATGCATAATAATGATTGTGTGCAGCTTGTTTTTCATGCCACAATACATGGTAATCAAACTATTTAATCTTGATTATATCATGCTTTGAATTTTATGTGTATAGTTAGAGAATAAAATCTAACCAAACAGCTTAATCTTGGCATATCATTAGATAGGTAGAGAAAATAAAAGGAGCTCATATGCTTAATCTAAGCCCTTGGATGATATAAGGTTAAAAAATAGTTAGTTGTTTTATTAAATAAAAAATAGAATAAGGGTTTGCTAGCCTAAATGCACCCAAATAAATGAAGAAAAAATGTTAGGTTAAGAAATGGGTAAGTAAAAGAAAGGTTGCTGATCTATAAAGATGATTGGATCAAAACACATGCATCATGCTTAGATACATATTTCAACATGTATGATCAATTATGAAGGAAAAAGAAAAGGTTTACAAGTTCATGTGATTAACTCCCCCTCATTCATATTTCCCCTTTACTTACTAATTTCCTATCCATAATTATGTTCTAGTACTTTAAATCCTACAAGTCAAAGAGACTTAGAGCATTTCTCTGAATTTTGGAGGGACCAAACCCTCGACTTAATAACTTATGGACACAAGTGCTAGAATCCCCTTCATAAAAAAACATACCCCCTTCATTTTCCTAATAAAACCCCCTTGTCCTAAGGTTAAAACTCTTTTTCCTAGGAAAAGTAAAAACAATTCCATGTTAAAACCCTTTTCATTCCAAAAACCCGCAAAAATTACTTTATCCTAAGTGCCAAATGTATGAAATAAAATGTGTGTATTTTACATTATGTGAAGGATATAGTCACTCTTCTCATCACTTTTCATATTAATTATTAACTTTAGTATATAACTCCCCGATGAAACCCTTTTCCCATATATTAACTAAATCCCTATGTAAATACCCCATAACCCTTAGTTTTAATAGAAACTAATATGTTCACCTCATATCCCAACAAAACCCACTTAATTTACCAAATCCCGATAAACTTAAGTTAATCCCAACATTAAGGTCCACCCAAGCCCATAACCTCATGATTAACCCCACATTAATCACAAACCACCGTGATTAAGGCCCTTGGGCCCCCCTACACTCCCATTCATTTCCTTCGTGCAAGTTTGTTGCATGACTACTATCAGATCAACTTCCCACTCATCCAATGGTCCACATCCATATCGGCCATGCCCGATGGACGAACATTACTGATCCAAGTGGATCTTCAGACACCATGGCATGGAAATGCTAAAAAACCAAAGTGTTTGGAATGATGTTGACATAGTACTAGAGCGTAGATCTTGTCTTCCTGATTGTGGAGGTGTGAACAGTTCGTTAATCCAAGTCCATATGATGAAGTTATCGCGAAAAGAGTTGCCTAGGTTCCTTTGAAAAAAGGAGGTTTTTCTCATAAAAATGGGTTTTAAGCCTTTATAAGGTAGATCGCAATCGGAGGCAGGGCGATGACCAATATCGGCACTATACAGGCAGCGATTGGTAATATTAGCACTTGCAAATCGGTGATGGAATGATTAGCGTCAGCGATTGAGGATGCCAAAGGCCAAGGACCAGGACCCATGTAGCGAATGCGATTAGCGATCATCGATATCAGTGATTAGAATGATCAGCATCGGCGAATGCCGAAGGAAGGACCTCGGGCTGCAATGATTGCGATATAGCATGGACCCGATCGATTTATAGGTTCTATTTTATAAAATTTGAAATCCGAACTTTCAGATTTTTCAATGTTTTTCAGTGTTTTTCGGGTTTTTGTATTATCGTGTTAAAATGATAAAAATACTTTTTTTTAATGTTGTTGCGCCCATTGATTTTTCTATACAAATGACTTCTATTCTTAAGCATAAAACCTCTGATTTTGAAGCATCCTTATCCCAAACATGTTATAAAACATGATGGGTGACTGAGAGCTGAGGCTGAAGAGGAGGGAAGAGAGCCTGCATGCCAAAGAGTGCCCGAGAGCCCGAAATCCTGTGCTAGAGTTCCAAGAGCATGGATGCAAAGAGCCAAGAGCGGCAAAAGGCTACATAACAGAGGGTGAGAGCAGTGTAACAAAGAGCCCAAAAGGTTATGTGGAGAGGCTATGTGGAGAGAGGCCTGAGAGCCTTAGTACACAAAGAAGCATGAAGCCAGAGTAGCGCTTCAAATCCACAGAGCCGTAGAGCTATAGAGAAGCATGAAAGTTAGAGAGCGCTTGATGTTTTGATAGATGCAGAGCTGTAGTGACACAAGCTAGAGTGCTACAGAGCCAGATAGCCAGCGAGCTACAGAGCCAAGAGTCCAGGGTAGTTATTCTCATTAAGATCGATTCTTCTACTTTGATTGATTCTTCTCCTTATGATCGATTCTTCTTGATCGATGCTGTGAGAATCAACATGTCAGCGAGCTTCAGCTTATTGATAGCATTTTTAGATGCCCGGCTTATTCATATGGCCATTCGTAGTGAGGTCGTGATAGATTGTTAGTGGGTTGTGCCTACACATTGATAATGTGAACAACGTATTCACCATGGATTGTCTTATGAACATCCACTTCTTCATCCACTTCTTTAGATGGCCCGTGGTGTGGGGTATATGATTATTGTTCATGTACTTTTTCTTTTACATTATGCTGCATGGATCCTTGATGTTGATGTAGGATCTTATTTATTTCATGTTATCATGATTCCTTGCTTGGTTTGATGTGGAATCTTCTATGTGATGTACTTGCTATCATAACTTATCTTGTTATGTTTTGAGGTCCCTTGTTGTATGTTTCTGGGATACTCTTGTTTTCATCATGCATATGTTTTGCTTTGACATTCCTTTTGTGCCATGTTGGCGGGATGCGCACCATGCATGTTTTTGTATCATACTGATAAGAGTCTTTTGATTGAGAATTCTAGTTCTGGAACATCTCTTAGAGCCAATCCTCCATGAGGGCATTCTTCCTTATATGATCAAGACATCATCTCTTGTGTACATCACCATTATTGACAGCACTTAATGCAGTGGCCTACACCATCTTGACACTGGGGCCCGAAGACGTAGTCCCTCCTAGACGAACTCTGTTATCAATGGCTTTTGTTTTCATGTGCTGATGATTGTTATGTTCCTATTCTTTATAGTCTGTAGTTGCATTTGTTAATGTTCTTTTAAAATGCAATTTTAACACATCACGAAAGTAAAAGGTCTTGGAAGGGTCCTTGTTCACACCCGGGCATGGATCAAGTGGTATCATAGTGGTCTTTACGTTGATGTGAATTGCAGTGTGAACAATGATAGAGGATGAAAGAGCAATGTATGAGACCATGCTTAACATTTCCAAGAAAGTGGAAATTGTGTATGAAACTCTAAAGAAAGAAATAGAGGAAAAGGAGTGGCTATAGCTTCAGTTGAAAGCCACAGAAGAGACCATGGAGGAACTAAAGCAAAACAAACATAGTCTTCAAAAAGAGAATGATGAATTGAAGATGTGTTTACATGAAGAGAAAGAGGAGAAACAAAGTTTGATACTACAGTTGCAAGCAAAGGACAAGGCCTTGGAAAAGCTGCAACGAGACCCATGTGAGGTAAAAAGTAGTTCTCCATCTTCATGTATGTTTCCTGAAGATGATTTCGTTGTGTTTGAAAATCACACCACAGGAATTGGCTCCAAACTACTAAAGAGAATGGGATATGAAAGAAAAGGCTTAGGCGTTAATGGCCAAGGAATTTTCAATCCCATCAAATTAGAGGAATTACCCCATCAGGTAGGACTTGAGTATGTCAAGAAAGAAGTTAGAGAATGTGATCCACCAACAACAAATGATGAGCAGCCCTCACCAGTTCTTTCCAAATCAAAAGAGAAGGTAAAAGATGTTGATTTCCTTTCGATTTCATCTTCTCATAGTATGATGTCTCTTGGAGATTTGGAGAACCCGATTATAGGGACAAACATGAGGCTCCTTACAAAGATGGGGCACAAGGAGAAATAACTTGGTGTTAATAACCAAGGCATCACTCAACCTTTGGAGGTTGTGCATGAGCATTGATTTGTAGGCTCGAGATACACCAGAGGAGAGTTCTCAAAGGTGTCAAATTTGTCCAAGTCATCGACGAGGAAAGAGTATGATGGAAACCATCCCCATCATCACATGGTAGTTACCATTTCAGGGAGAGAGCTTAGGCAAGCTCTCATCACCATACTGACATCAAAGACAACAAAGGAAGGTATAATCATTTTAGTTCTTCGAATGTTCATTTTGATCATGTTATTAATAATAAACGAAGACTAAGGCATCAGAAAACATGTATTTTTTGTGGTTTACCTAACCATACCTTTTATAAGTGTTGAAAAAGGATGGAAACACTCATGATGCATGAAATACCCTCTCAATAGCATGAGAAGAAACAAGTTAAGCAGATATGGAGGAAGAAAGTCTACTGTAGTCATTGCGATAGGAATGGCCATCAGAGAGCCACTTGTTGGAAGCTCCATCCAGAGCAGCACCTTAAAGACAAAGCGTCGGTGCATGAACCAGGAAGAGTGGTCTTTCGATAAGCAAAACCACCTCAAGGAGGTGACCCGTTCACATTGATCAGTGAGAAATGATTTCTAGACATGTTGTCATTTCATGGTCATTCTTTTGTAAATCATTTGTTGCATTTTAAAGTGTAAAAGTGATGATGTGTTTTCCATCACTTGGTCAGCGACAATGATGTCTAGTCATGTTTTGAGTCGTATTTTGAGTTGCATGTTAAAACTATAAAAGAGTGTTATGTTTCCATCACTTGTAAAAGCAATAGTGTCTGGCATTATGAATGTAAAACATGTGTTGCAGTGATGATGTGTTTTCCATCACTTTTTGAAGCAACCATGATGAGTGGGCCTTGTTGTCATAGTTGGGGTATTACATCCATCTTGTTTTAAACTTGACCACCGAGTATGTGTTATAAAATCGTGGCAAGTATGGGACGTTTTGGGTCTTTGGTTGGTCTTGTCATTTAAAGCATGTAATTAGCGAAATAATGTACTACAGGTTGTAGAGGTAGCAGGTGTTGGCTTGTCGTTAAGGCTCTGAAGAACAAAGGTGAAGGAGATGGAAGCGAGACCTTTTCAGGACATTTGTGATGCAGACAGGGTACAGAGAAAGATGCAGATTAATTTTTATGCTTTCGAAGGACCAAAAGCTCCTCAGTGGGGAGGATTGATCTAGGTGGATCTTCAAACCCCATGGCATGGAAATGCTCAAAAATCAAAGTGTTTGGAATAATGTCAACATAGGACCAGAGCATAGATCTCATCTTCCTAATCATAGAGGTGCGAACGGTTCGTCAATCCGAGTCCAGATGATGAAGTTATCGCGAAAAGAGTTGCCTTGGTTCCTTTGGGAAAAAAAGGTTTTTCTCATAAAAATGGGTTTTAAGCCTTTACAAGGCAGATCGCAACGGGAGGCAGGGCGATGGTCGATATCAGTGTTATAAAAGCAGCAATTGGCGATATTGACATTTTCAAATCAATGATGGAACGATCAATGTCAGCGACAGGGGATGCCAAAGGCCGAGGACTAGGACCCCTCAGTGTAGTGAATGCAATTAGCGATCGCTGATATCGGCAATTGGAACGATCGACGTTAGCGATTGCCATTGGTGGATGCTAAAGGAAGGACCCTGGGCTGCAGTGATTGTGATAAAACATAGACCCAATTTATTTATAGGTTTAGTTTTATAAAATTTGAAATCTAAACTTTCGTATTTTTCAATGTTTTTCAGTGTTTTTCAGGTTTTTGTATTATCATGTTAAAACAATAAAAAGGATTTTTTTTTAAGGTTGTTGTGCCCGTTGATTGTTCTATACAAATGGCTTCTATTCTTAAGCAACAGACCTCCAATTTTGAAGCAACCTTGTCCCAAACATGTTATAAAACATGATGTGTGACAGAGAGCTGAGGCTGAAGAGGAGGGAAGAGAGCTTGCATGCCAGAGAGTGCCTAAGAGCCTAAAAGCCTATCCTAGAGTGCCGAGAGCATGGATGCAGAGAGCTAAGAGTGGTGAAAGGCTATGTAATACAGGGTGAGAGAAATGTAACAGAGAACCCAAAAGGTTGTGTGGAGAGAGGCCCAAGAGCCTGAGTACGCAAAGAAGCATGAAGCCAGAGTAGTGCTTCAAATCCACAGAGCCGCAGAGCTATAGAGAAGCATGATAGTCAGAGAGCTTGAAGTTTTGACAGATCACAGAGCTGTAGTGACATAAGCCAGAGCGCTACAGAGCCAGATAGCCAGTAAGCTACAGAGCCAAGAGTCCAAGGCAGTTATTCTCGTTGAGATTGATTCTTCTTGTTTGATTGATCCTTCTCCTTATGATCAATTCTTCTTGATCGATGCTATGAGAATCAATGTGTCAGGGAGCTTCAGCTTATTGACAATGGTTTCATATGCCCAGCTTCTTCATATGGCCATTCATAGTGAGGCCATGACAGATTGGTAGCGGGCTGTGCTTGCGCATTGATAATGTGAACAACGTATTCACCGTGGATTGTCTTATGAACATCCACTTATTTAGATGGCCCATGGTGTGAGGTATATGATTATTGTTCATGTACTTCTTCTTTTACATTATGCTGCATGGATCCTTGATGTTGATGCTGGATCTTCTTTATTTCATGTTGTCACGATTCCTTGCTTGGTTTGATGTGGAATCTTCTACGTGATGTATTTGTTGTCATAACTTATCCTGTTATGTTTTGAGATCCCTTGTTGTATGTTGCTGGGATACTCTTGTTGTCTTCATGCATGTGTTTTTATTTAACATCCCTTTTGTGCCATGTTGGCGGGATGTGCACCATGCATGTTTTGTATCATACTGATAGGAGTCTTTTGATTGAGAGTTCTAGATGTGGAACATCTCTTAGAGCCACTCCTGTGTGAGGGCATTCTTCCTTGTATGATCGAGACATCATCACTTGTGTACATCACCATTATTAACAACATTTAATGCAGCAGCCTACACCATCTTGACACAGGGCCCAGAGACGTAGTCCCTCCTGGATGAACTCCGTTATCAATGGCTTTTATTTTCATGTGTTGATGAATGTTATGTTCCTCTTCTTTACAATTTGTAGCTGTATTTGTTAATGTTCTTTTAAAATGCAACTTTAACACATCATGAAAGTAAAAGGTCTTGGAAAGGTCCTTCTTCACACCCAGACCTGGATCAATTACCCACCCGATAAAGTGGTTTTGCCTGACCCCTTCTTTGCTACGTGTCACGCTGTGGAGTAGAAAGGGTGACCCCTCCCAAAAACTGCCTAGCCTCCATAAGTGGTGTGATGGCCTGGGAAACTGCCTCCCCGCTCAACCCGCCAAACCACATAATGTTCATTCGAAATTGCTCGCCAAAAAATAACCGTTGCTCCATAAAAGGTCGAGAAGCCCTTTTTCCCCCTTTTCCGCTCATTTTCTCTACGAACGAGTATAATTCTTGCAAACGCCAAATTCACCATTTAAACTCTGAATTCACTCCTAAAGAAAGCTATAGAGACTCCAATCGACCTCTCAGTCTGTACCAGAACCATTCGAACCTCTGTAGCTTCCTCCAAATTTGCAGATTATTCACCCAATTCCAGGTATTTTACCAAAAATCACCTCACCCTTTCAAATTTTGAAATGTTCAGCCTTGTACAGTGTCTCAATTAGGTAAAATTAATTGAATAAATGCTTTAAATTTAAAAAGCAATGGCCAAACCCTCTGAAAAATCCCAGTTTCCGTGAAAAACTTCTGAATAAACCTGTAAAGCCTAATTTAAATCCACAAATACTAAATTATGGCTACCCATTATTGCCCTCGACGTTAGGCCTATCACAACTCCCCATTTGGACCTCAACCACCTTCCCTTGGTTGACAGGGATCTCCAAATTAAGGATACATCTACCCAGGGCCTCTTGCTTAAAATCCATTGTTTAAGTAGGGATAGATACCTCAACCATGTTGATGATATTGGTCTTTGGGAGTCAAATTTTCCCAAATACCAGTTCCCATAGGTACATGTTTTCCCTGAAATTTTCAACCAGTGCCATGCCTATTACATTCCCAACCTGAGAGTTGTAATGTCCCCTGACCAAAATATTCTATTCACCATTACAATTGATTCCATAAATGAAATGCTGCAGCTCCAACCAGGACCAAACCTAACTCCACTCTTAATTGGAGATTTGTTAGACCAATATTCCAAGTTAAGTCCCTCTAGATTGGACCAATTATTCTATGATTTGATTGTTGAAGAGCAGTACATTCTAAAAATCCCCCCCCCCACCTCCATATATCTATGCCATGTTCTCTGAAAGGGGAAAACAAATCATCACCATGATATCATGTGTCCTAGGCTGCTCCGCTGATGAATTTGTTGATGAACTTGTCTTGGCCTTCATGTCAATCTATACCCCAGGATAGCCTCCTACTTTTTTGAACAATTATGCTGAGTTCATAGCTGAGAGAATGCAAGAACAATTCACCAGGATGCATAATGAAAGAGTGTTCAAATACTCATCTGTCCTCTACCATGTGTTCCTATATTATCATCCAGACAAATTTCCTTTTCCCCTCCATAAGCTGGATACCAAAGGCCAACCCAGGTTTGTCATTTCTTGGACCCTACTATTCCATAAGTTTTAGTCACCATATACCTATTCAGATTTCATAGATTCTTTTGTTCATCCAGTCATGACTATGCTGAAAGGAAGCCCTCCACCCAAGATTAGTCCAGAGATCAAAAGGGTCCTTTAGTTGTCTAAACAAAGAAAAGTTGGAGATTGGTACCTTTACCAAAACCACACATAGATAAGGATTTATGGTTGCCAGCTGGCACCATATAAACTACCCAAATACCTCCCCATGAGGTTATTTTCTCTAGAGTACTATAGATAAATAATGAACTCTGATGAGATAAATTTTGTCTTGGCCAAGAAAAGATCACAATTCAAAGTAAAAAGCCAGTTAGGCCCCTTCATCTACAATTCTAAAGAGGCATGGAAGGAGGCAGACCAAATTTTGCAGCAAATGAAGTTCCAAAAGAGTTTCATGTGGAGGTATGACCCTCAAGAATTTATGACCAGATTGAGAAAGAAGGCCAATTTGGGACCTTATATTCACCAACCCATACCAAAGATAGAAATATATGCAAATCAATCTAAGTTGATGGAAAACACTCTTATAGACCGAGGTAGTACAAAGGTAGATGTAGAGAATGCCTTATGTGACTTAGAAAGATAGTTTGATGAGAGCTCATTTCTGCGGGTACCTAAACAGCAAGAGCCAACCATGAGCACCCCTCCTATCATGCAGACTCCTCAAAATGAGGAAAAGAACCACAAAAGGACCAAGGAGGAACCTTCAAGTTCAGGAATGGGCACATCAAATATATAGTATGGGACTAGTCAGAGCAAAAGACCTAGGCTAAATCTTGTTTCAGAGCAGGAAGACGCAGAAGGCTCAGTAGAAATACTTAATACTGAGCTGGAAAGAAATAAAGGCTCAGCTCTATTGAAGGAAACACATGGGCCAACTACATCACAGACCGAGATTTTGTAAAGACAACTAACTGTGGAAGTATCCTCATTTAGTAGGCATGCTAATAAGGATAAGGATATAAAAAACAGGTATAAAGAGATCAAAATGAGAAATGAGAAACTAAAGGCCCAAAATTATGCTTAGTATCTCAAACTCACACCTATCAATCATACAAGGTTGATGTCTGCTTTCGACCTCAAAGAGGGATAATTATAGATGTCCTTCATAAAACCAACTACACAACAGCCAAGGACATCAACAAATTTCAAGAGAGTTGATTTTGAAGTGATGGCAAGGGATAGTCATCCCATAGACCAAATTGAACTGCACAAACATGCTAGAGAGATGATATACTCCACCCTCACAGGTAAAGCCATAGCTGCTCATCAGTTGCAGAATTCATTGAGCAATATCTTAGCTCAATACCAATTAGAGAAGGCCTCCTCACAGGCCAAGGGTACTAGAATCAAGTCTTTGGAAGAGTTAGTGATTGAATTAGGACATCCCAAAGATATTAAAGCCACTGAGCAACTGATAAAGAAGAAGAAAAATGACATTGCAGCACTGTAAAAACAATGAAGATACCTCAGCTGCCACATCCCAAAACACAGGAGGTCTTAGAGAGTCAAACTAGACATGAAGAGTTGATGGACTTGGTCCTAAAACCTAATGATCAATTGAAGGAGATAGATAAAGAATTAGACACTTTAATTCAATTGAAGCAAAGTTATATTACCACTACATCTCCAAATTTCATCCCAATGGTCTCAACAGTAGTCCCTTCAATGCTGGCAACCTCATTGGCTCCCACAACTCCCATGCCTAGAGCACAACCAGTTCTAACAGAGTCTACTTCAGCAATAGGTGCATCGGGAGAAAAAGAAGCAGAGTTGGTCAAAGGCATCGAGGAAATGTCTATTAAGGCTACAGAAATGAACAAAATGAAAGAACAGGTGACAAGCTTGGAAATAGATTGCAAGCTTGACAAGATCATGCACAAGGAAGAAGTGCAGAAAGCTGCTAGAATGAATGAAATATTAAAGGCCATGGAGAAAGATCTAACACTAAAAGAACCCCTTGGCCAAGCCAAGGAACTATTACGAGCCAATATCATTGACTCTGTCAATGATATTTGGCTATCAATTCAAGTGATTTTTTAACATATAGACCTGATAAAGGTAGCTACAGAAGATATCCAAAAGGTCAAAGGAGAACTAGGAGACATGCCTGAAGATGCAACCAGAATTATCCACTTCCTCAGCAGTAAAAACAAATATGAACTTCAAGAATTGGATATAGAGGATAGAACATAAACAATTTTGGAGGTAAGAAAGGTCCTTTACAAGAGAAACTTAATGATAAACTTGGATGAAAAATGTCAAAATATGGAAGTAATAGTTGATAGATTCATGACCAAGTTTCAAATTTTGAGAGAGAAAGGGTTACCCAGTCCCTTGGTCATAAATGACAAGCTCATCAGACAACAGGATTATGACAACAAAATTAGAGAGCTAGCTAAAGAACATGCTAGTACATCATCGATAAAAGCATTGCCAACAGGCAAAGTTCTTTACTAGACATTTGAAAACCTATTTTTCCTCCATCATGAGGTGAAACACCTATTCATCACTAGGCCTACTTTTGCTAAGTATACCAAGGCAGATGAGATATACAAGAGGATGGTGAAAATCAAGTTACCTAATGTTGAATTATGGGAAAAATTGATTGATTTACTATAGTAAAATGTAGTAAAAAGGTTAATGTATAGTCAGCATGGTAAAAGGTAAAAACAATCCAGCATGATTAAAGAGTTGAATTGAGGCTTCTGTGATCCATAATAGTTGAAAGAATGACTTTGGCGTAAATCACATGTAGACAGACATTTGTCGACGCGTTTCAAACCAACTAGTGTGGTTCATCTTCAGGAAAAGTTGATTTACACCGAAGTAATTCTTTAAATGATTAAAGAGTATCAATGCCAAAGTGTATAAGATGAAAGCCAAAAGTGAATTTAGCCTCTAGCGTAAAAGTTCAAACAACAAAGAGCATAAAGGGCTACAAACCAAGCTATAAAGGCCAGCAACACCACAATAAAAGGGACAGCATGAAAGCAATTCAATAGCTATCTCTACCTTCTAGAAAGAATATATTTTCATTTCCTATATGAAATCCCAAGTTAGTTTGGGATATTGTATAATAAACTTTTGTATAAATACTTCACAATTCGAAGTATGTGGTGGATTCTTAGACATTTCTATAGACTTCTTGATCAAAAGACTGTAAATCTATTGTATCACTAACTGGACCAACAAGCTGGATTGATGAATAAAGACAAGATATTTCACAAGATTCACGTGTATAGCGAAGTGCAGACAAGTATTTTCTCACGTTGTTGTCATTTTCCTTAAAAAAATTTCCACAATCTTTAATGTATATCTGAATCTGAATGCTATAACATGGAATGATATCTCAGAATTTTCTTAATTGCACTCTATTTTAACTGTTATGCATTTAAATGTTTTCTACTGATTATCTAAGTTAAGGAATCCTTAATTGCTCCTTAGTTTAGGTTGTCTCTCTGTAATCTATAGCGAAGGATTCTTAATTGCCCTTTGTTTCCAATTACCCCTTGTTCCTCGTTTTAATCCCGGTTTGAGAATTCTTAATTTCTCTCTCACCCTGGTTAAGACCTTTTCACCCCTTTGAACCAAAGACCTACACTTTACTCTGCTAGCTTTCCCTTTGAACACTCCCTTTAGTGTGTTAATTCTACCTCTGCTACCCTTCTGTTGACTCCATAGTCCAATGGTCTAAAGACATCATTCTATCCATCTGTTTTAATAATTCCACCATCCAATCTTCAACACAAATCAAAAACCCCCCTGAACATTTAGAACTAGCCTGAAATCCCAACAAACAAAGCTAAATCACATAGAGAAAGCCCTCTCTGAGCCATAGGTTTCTAGAGCCTATGCTTAAAAGTTGGTTTGTGGTTACCTCGGTCATTTTCTTTCTTTTGATAACTTCTAGAGAAAATTCTAAGTGATAACATAGTGGCAACCATACTGGGGAAATTGAATCCTCAGTGCTATTAAAGCTTTAAGAAATTTCTAAATCTTCATTCTAAGCCTCTTAAAGTCATTTGTTAGAAGTTACCTTGAAAAAATCTCACAAAAACAATTAAAAATTTTGAAATTCTGGCTTCTAGGAAGACTCATTTTACTAGGGCTACTCCAGATCCAAACCCTGCCCCAGTAGTTGATAATCCTACCCTAATTTCAAGAAAATTCAAAAAAGAAGAAAGTTCAGTTAGCCAGATACCATTAGTTAAAGATAATTCATGTCCTAATGAGTGGTTATTTTTAGAAGAACTTCCCTTCGATGTGCCATTTGAACAGTCATTATTTAGAACAAAATCTGAAAATGCACTCAGTGAAACTATTATAGATCCTGACTTTAATGCAGACCTTGAAGTTCAACAGACCAACGAATCCGTTGATGAATACATTCTAAGATCTCCACAATCATCCATCAATACTACCATAGCCCCTAAGCTTTTTGAACAATCATCCATTACCTTGAGTTCACCATTGTTCCCTTCAACTTCATCAACAATACCTTCTGAAGTTCATTCTTCACCACCATTTATACCTACTCTCCCTCACCAACCTATCATCTCCCATTCATTACCTACTAGTCCTAGTTCTTCATCCATTCTTCATCCACATCTTAACCCCTCCTAGCTTACAGCCGTGGCAAATACATATGCTCCTCTTGTTTTACCTACCCAACTTGGTGTTATGCTAGCAGACTACCAAAGTAAAATTGTTCAATTTGATAGCACATGACATTAGACTGTTAGCCAGATTATTTTGAGTTGCATGAGATTGACACAGATAATGTTCAAATGAGACTCTTTGCCTAGACTTTAGCTGGTGATGTTAGGAAATGGTTTAGAGCATTGCCTCCTAATAGTATTGATAGTTTAGATGGACTTCATAAACAATTTTTGAACAGATGGGAAAAGAAAAAGAATCCCCTACAAATCCTTTCAGAATATGAGAATATTAGAAGAGGACATAATGAACTTGTTCAAGATCACTGCACTAGATTCAATAGTATATACAACGCCATCCCAGTTAATATTAGACCCCCACCTGACTTAGCATTAATAAAGTTTCTTGATGGTTTTAACACAGATATGACATACCAACTTAGGGAAAGAAACCCCCCAACATTGGAATAAATGCAAAGTGTAGCTGTTAGTGTTGAAGCTAATTTGTTAGCTAAAAGGGCTAGAGTTAGAAATGAAAAAAGAGGAAATGCTAAGCATGAAACTTCACCATATGACATTAAAATAGATAGTTTAGCCAAAAGTATGGAAAGACTAATGGATAGAATAGAGAGCATAGAAAGGAAACACCAATGGGATAACCAACAAGCACCTCTAGTTAGAAACCTGAATTTTAGAAAAAACCAAAATCAAAACATTGGGAAAAATGGACTAGATCAGAGCATTAGGCCTCCTTTTCAAGAAAATTATGCAGAGACATCCCATCATGAAGATCCAAAACAAGATAAAAAAAATTAACCTAATGGGAATAAATGGTGAGGACACTGTTTTTCTAATCCAAGAAGAGCAAGAACTACATATGCTGTAGCAATTACAAATCCGGTCTAGACAGTCATTTGATTAGAAACAGGGATATGATTTTGCCATTTTTGAAGTACATAAAGAATATAATCTAAAAAGAAAAAAGAATGTTGATTTCCCTGACCAAACCAAGAAAACAATGCAAAGTCAACCCAATAAATAAAAGAAGCCCCTGTTTGAAAAATCCTCCAAATTCTCCCTAGGCAAAACCCAAATCCTTCTAGCCCCACAATTGTAAATATAACCTCTAATCAACCTTCTGTTCATCCACCACCCACTTCAATTCCACCTAAGGAACAGTGGACAAATCTCAAAACATCATATTTGAAAATCCATCTAAGGAGATCCCTAATAACGGAAAAGAAGATAAGCCTACTCAAGTCCCTGCTGCAAAAATTCAAAACCTTCAAATAGAAGAAGTCTCTTTTCCATTCAATTTGGGAGCAAAGATAGCAAAGCTAAAGATTTCAATTCCTTTAACATAACTAATCAAGAATGAAACATACAAATCACAGATAAACTAGACCTTAAACATTGTTGAAAATGAGGACTTTGTCAACTTGTTTGATGATGAGCTAGGACTCATATTTGGTCCAGATGTTAATGGCAAACCATTAGAAGGAGGAGTTCCACCATTTTACATTAGCCTTAGCATCCATGACAAAATTCTACACAATGAAATGTTGGATTCTGGGGCCTCTCACAACTTAATTCCCAAATCAGTGATGGAGAAATTATACCTAGACATTACAAGGCCTTACAAAGACTTATTCTCATTTGACTCCAGTCAGGTACAGTGTCTAGGATTGATTAAAGACATGTTTGTAACTTTAGTCTAGTATCCTGCCAAAAGCATCCTTATGGATATTGTAGTTGCTGACATCCCACCAAAGTATGGCATGCTATTATCCAGATCATGGGGAGCCAAACTTCAGGGATCCTTATAACTAGATATGTCATATGCAACAATTTCTGTTTTTGGACAACCTAAGAAACTATACCGAGAAACCTTAATGAAATATATGGTAAGTAGCCAGGATTAGCCTCAAAACTTTCCCATCTACTCCATACACTCAGATATCAATTATTTTATCCTGTATAATGCTGATCAAACACAAGAAAAACTTTTAGACAATACTAATACAAAACCAAAATAAATTGTAGTTTCTACACAAAATGAAACTAACCAAATTACAAAACTTTTCAATAAACAATATGGTCAAATTGCTGTAAATGATGAAAATTTTGTTGCACTAGATAGTGAAAATTATGAGCATGAGATATTATGCCATTTAGAATTTGATGGATCAGTCAATAAGTTAGGAGCAGGAGCAGGAGCAGGAGTGTGGATATATAATTTGGAAAATAATCACTCAGAAGGCCATGCATATAGATTGAATTTTAAATGTACCAATAATATGGCCAAGTACGAAGCATTAATTTTAGGTCTTAAGTTAGTTAGGAATCTAGGAGCTAAAAATTTTTATGTCATGGGAGACTCTGAACTGATTATAAAATAGATTGATGTTGTATATATGACAAAGGACCCTATATTAAGTTGTTATAGAGGTACTATTGTAGAAATACTTAACACTTTCCTAGAAACAAACCATGCAGTAATCCCTAGAAAAAAAAATATGCAAGCCCATAGTTTAGCAATATTTTCTAGCACTTTCAAATTACCCTTCCAACCTAACCATCAATACACTGCTGAAGTTAGGCACAGACCTGCAATTCTAGATAATTTGAAGAATTGACAAATATTTTCTAATGACAAGTAGATAAATAACTTTTTTGCTTTTAAAAGAAGAGTTTGTATATAACAATAAAGATATTAATACTTCCATAGATCCTTATACTAAGGATGAGATAGAAATAAACGAGATAGAAGGTGACAAACTAGATAGAGTCAATCCAACTAAATTTACCAAATCAGATGTAGATAACCTAGAGCAAATTGAGTTTGATGAAATAATCAGTGAAGAAACCGAAGTAATTAATCTCAAGGATAACTTCTTACCAAAGGGATTAACCCCTCTGGAAGAGTTATATGATTCAAATGATGTTCCTAGGAAACCTAAAATGGAACAATTAAGGTTTTATATAGAAGAATGTAATCTAGGCACTAATGAAAATCCTAAACTCATCAAACTTTCAAAATCATTACCTCCAACTACAAAAGTAAAATACATTGAGTTGAAATAATTTCAGGATGTCTTTGCTTGGAGCTATGAGGACCTCAAATCTTATGACACCAACATTATCTAGCACACAATTACTATTAAAGAAAATAAAAAGCCTTTCAAACAAAAACTTACAAGGATCAAACTTGTCTTATTACTTGCAATTGAAAAAGAAATTCAGAGGATGTATGATGCCAAAATAATTTCACCAATCAGATTTTCTGATTGGGTCTCAAACTTGGTGCCAATTAGAAATAAAACTAGTGAGATCAAAATTTGTGTGGATCTCACAAATCTCAAAAAAGTGTCACTAAAAGACAATTACCCTCTCCCCAAAATGGACCATATTTTACAGAGAGTAGTCAGATCAACTAGAATCTCATTGTTGGATGGGTTTTCTGGCTACGATCAAATCTTAGTTCATCCTAATGACCAACCCAAAACTACCTTTACTACTCCTTGGGGCACATTTATGTATGTGAAAATGCATTTTGGGCTAATGAATGCAGGAGCCACTTTTCATAGGGCTATGGATACAACCATTGCAAAATAAATTCATGATTTCCTTGTGATATATCTAGATGATATTACCATATTTTCAAAACCTGACAATCCAAATTTGGATCGTATAAGACAAGTTTTTATTAAATACAGGAAATTTGGAATCTCCTTGAACCCCAAAAAGTCCTTGTTTGGGTTAGAATAAGGAAAGTTGTTAGGTCACATAATTTCAAAAGATGGTATAAGAATAGACCGTACGAGAATAGAAGCCATCCTGCAAATACAACACCCTAGGAACATTAAAGAGTTACAAGCTTTCTTAGGAAAAATTAACTTTCTTAGAAGATTTATATATAATCTAGCAGAATTAATTAGATCACTAAACAATATGCTAAAAAAATATTCCACCGTAAAATCGACTGTTGAGGTTAAAAATTCCTTTGAAGACATTAAATTGGCCTTAGCTAAAGCACTTGTGTTAATCAGTCCTAATTTTGACAGAGATTTCATCTTGTTTTCCTTTGCTCCTGAGCACACAATAGCTGCAGTTCTATTGTAGAAAAATGACCAGGGCTATGAACAACCCATGCTTTCTTTAGCAAAGCCCCAAGAGATGCCCCCTTGAAATAAAATATAATGGAAAAACAAGTATTGGCTTCAGTCAAAGCCATTAAGGACTTTAGGGTATACATATTATATTCTCATATAGTAGCCTAAGTTCCAAATTCAGTAGTCAAGGACATCCTAACTCAGGATGGTTCTAATGGAAAGAGGGGAAAGTGGATTGCTACTATTTTAGAGTATGATATAGAAATCAAACCTACTAAGTTAATCTAGGGCCAAGGTTTAGCCAAGCTCATGGCTGAATCAAACTGCCAGGCCTTAGATATAAACTCTATTGCAGCAATAGATACTGAAGAGGAGATGGTGACTCCACTAATCAGCCAGGCCTTTATTGAATCACCTTGCTATGTTGATATTATTTATGTTATACTAAACTTACAAGCTCCTCCTGAATTATCTAGGACTAAAATTAGGTTTTTGAAGATGAAATCCTTGAAATTTTGTATATTAGACAATGCTCTCTTTTGGAGAGATCATGAAGGTATTCTTCTCAATTGCTTATTAAAATATGCATTTGACAATGTTTTGCAAGAGTTTCATGCAGGTGACTATGGAGGACACCTTTACTAGAAGACCACTGCAGATAAAATCCTTAGAGTTAGTTTCTACTAGCCTACCTTGTTTGCTGATGTCAAAAATATGTGACCTCCAGTCACAAATGTCAAATTTTTGAGGGGAAGAAAAAGCTTTTACCTTTACCCCCTCAAGCCAATCTTTGCTGAAATACCTTTTCGACAATGGGGTTTAGACTTCATTGGTGAAATTCAACCACCCTCCTCTGCCCAGTATAAATGGATCCTCATAGCCATAGACTACTTCACAAAATGGATAGAGGCCATACCTTGAAGGCAAGCCACAGACAATGTTATCATAACCTCCGTTGAAACCAATATTCTATCAAGATTCGGATGTCCAACTAAGCTCATTACTTATAATGCAATAGCCTTTAAATCCAAAAGAATGATAGATTTCTGCAATATGTATCATATCACCTTGGGCCATTCTACAACCTATTACCCTCAAGGAAATGCACTGGGAGAATCCTCAAACAAAAGCCTGGTAACATCATTAAGAAGTTACTAGAGGACAATAAGAAAACTTGGAATAAAAATCTAGTCAATGCCTTATGGGCAGATAGATTCACTACTAAAAAATCAATTGGTACTTCTCCCCATCAACTAGTTTATGGCATGGAAGTTGTCTTTCCATCCTCTTTAGGAGTACCTGTAATGAAGATACTTCAAGAATTGCAGGTTGAACCAAATAGTATCCATGAAGAATCAATCAAACTATTCATCTTCAACAAACCAGAGAAGAGGTCTATATCAGGTCTCAAGTTATGCAAGAAAGGGTTAAAAATATTTTTGATAAGAGAACCAAGGCTAAAGATTTCTACCTTGGAGACAAGGTGCTTAAGTGGGATTCAAGGAGGGAAGACAAAGTTAAGCATGGGAAATTTGATTTCCTATGAAAAGGTCCCTATGTCATTTATGCGTACAGAGGAAATAATGCTTTATTCCTGAGAGAAATTAATGGTATAGATGTAGAAGGTGGACCAGTGAATGGTTGGATGCTAAAAAATTACTTTCAACCAAGTTACTAATTTTCATTTCCCATGTTATACATATTCTATTTTCAAAAGTCTAGTTTGGATTGGATGGTGATTTTTGAATTTGAAGCCCGAAGAGAAAGCCCTAAGATTTGAAAGATTTACTGTCATAAGTATCAATAATGCAGATGCATAGAAGAACACTTTGCAAGGCAACATCAACAACAATTCAAAGGCCATTGATCTTTAAAGTTCTTTACATTTCACTAGAAAATGCCATCCCCAAATGGAGCCACTGTTACGTTCCTATACCAATAGGAGTCATAATTTTGAATGACTAAGGTTAAACCTTGTAATATTGTACATACCTTTTCTTTTTGCAAATGTTTTCCATATTAAAAAATTAAAGGACAAAAGGAATGAGAAAAGGTCCAAAAAAATGAAAATATATGAACCCCAAAAACAAAAAAGACCATGAAAGTGAGAAAGTCTAAATGCCACTACTATTTACTTGATATAATCAAGATTGTATGTAGCTTGTTTTTCATGCCACAATCCATGGTAATCAAATTGTTTAATCTTGATTATATCATGCTTTGAATTTTATTTGTATAGTTAGAGAATAAAATCTGACCAAACAGATTAATCTTGACATATCATTAGATAGGTAGAGAAAATAAAAGGAGCTCATAAGCTTAATCTGAGCCCTTAGATGATATAAGGTTAGAAAATAGTGAGTTGTTTTATTAAAGAAAAGATATAATAAGGGTTTCCTAGCCTAAATTCACCCAAATAAATGAAGAAAAAATGTTAGGGTAAGAAATGGGTAAGTAGAAGAAAGGTTGTTGAACTACAAAGATGATTGGATCAAAACACATGCATCATGCTTAGATACATATTTCAACATGTATAATCAATTATGAAGGCAAAAGAAAAGTTTCACAAGTTCATGTGATTCACTCCCCCTCATTCATATTTCCCCTTTACCTAATAATTTCCTATCCACAATTATGTTCTAGTACTTTAAATCCTATAAGTCAAAAAGGCTCAAAGCATTTCTCTGACTTTTGGAGGGACCAAAACCTTAGCTTAATGACTTATGGACACAAGTGCTAGAATACCGTTCATAAAACACATACCCCCTTCATTTCCCTAATAAAACCCCCTTGTCCTAAGGTTAAAACTCTTTTGAATAGGAAAAGTAAAACCAATTCCATGTTAAAACCCTTTTTATTCCAAAAACCCACAAAAATTACTTTATCCTAAGTGCCAAATGTATGAAATAAAATGTGCATATTTTACATTATGAGAAGGATATAGTCACTTTGCTCATCACCTTTCATATTAACTATTAACTTTAGTATATAACTCCCTGATGAAACCCTTTTCCTGTATATTAACTAAATCCCTATGTAAATACCCCACAACCCTTAGTTTTAATAGAAACTAATATGTTCGCCCCATATCCCGACAAAACCCACTTAATTTACCAAATCCCAGTAAACTTACGTTAATCCCATCATTAAGGTCCACTCGATCCCCTAACCTCGTGATTAACCCCACGTTAATAACAAACCATATTGATTAAGGCCCTTAAGCCCCCCTAAACTCTCGTTCATTTCATCCGTGCAAGTTTGTCACCCGACTATCATCAAATCAACTTTCCATTCATCCAACAGTCCACATCCATATCGATCGTGCCCGATGGATGAACATTACCCACCCGATAAAGTGGCTTTTCCTGACCCCTCCTTTGCTACGTGTCATGCTCTGGAGTAGACCAAGTGACCCCTCTTGAAAACCGCCCAACCTCCATAAGCGGTGCGATGACCTGGGAAACTGCCTCCCCACTCAACTTGCCAAACCACATACTATTCATTCGAAATCACCCATCAAAAAATAATCGTTGCTCCATAAGAGGCCGAGAAGCCCTTTTTCACACTTTTTTCGCTCATTTTCTCTGTGAACCAATATAATTCCTGCAAATTCCAAATTCACCATTTAAACTATGAATTCACCCCTGAAGAAAGTTGCAGAGACCCTAGTTGACGTCTCAGTCCATACCAGAACCATTTCAACCTTTGCAGTTGCCTCCAAATTTGCAAATTATTCACCCAATTCCGGGTATTTTACCACAAATCACCACTCGCCCTTTCAAAGTCAGAAATGTTTAGCCTTGTACAATGTCTCAATTAAGTAAAATTAATTGAATAAATGCTTTAAATTTAAAAACCCATGGCCAAACCCTTTGAAAAATCCTAGTTGTTGTGAAAAACTTTGGAATAAACCTGTAAAGCCTAATTTAAATCCACAAGAACTAAATTATGGTTTCCCATATTTCCCTTGATGTTAGACCTATCAAAACTCCCCATTTTGACCTCGACCAGCTTCCCTTGGCTGACAGGGATTTCCAAATTAAGGATACATCTACGTGGGGCCTCCTGCTTAAAATCCATTGTTTAAGTAGGGACATATACCTCAACCATGCTTATGATATTGGCCTTTGGGAGTCAAATTTGTCCAAATACCAGTTCCCACAAGTACATGTTTTCCTTGAAATTGTCCACGAGTGCCATGCCTGTTACATGCCCAGCTTGAGAGCTGTAATGCCCCTTGACCAAAAGATTCTATTCACCATTACACATGATTCCATAAATGAAATGTTGCAACTCCAACCAGGACCAAATCAGACTCCACTCTCATTTGGAGATTTGTTAGACCAATATTCCATGTTAAGTCCCTCTAGACTGGCCCAATTGTTCCAATATTTCATTGTTGAAGAGCAGTACATTCCTAAAATTCGCACCCACCCCCCCCATCTTTATGCCATGTTCTCTAAAAGGGGAAAAAAAATCATCACCATGATATCATGTGTCCTAGGCTGCTTCGCTGATGAATTTGTTGATGAGCTTGTCCTAGCCTTCATGTCAATCTATACCCTAGGACAACCTCCTGTTGTTTTGTACAATTATGCTAAGTTCATAGCTGAGAGAATGCATGAACAGTTCACTAGGATGCACAATTAAAGAGTGTTCAAATACTCATTTGTCCTCTGCCATATGTTCCTATATTATTAGGCAGACAGATTTCCTTTTCCCCTCTAGAAGTTGGATACCAAAGGCCAGCCTAGGTTTGTTATTTTTTGGACCCCACCGTTCCATAAGTTTGAGTCACCATATACCTATTCATATTTCATAGATTCTTTTGTTCATCCAATCAAGACTATGCTGAAAGGAATCACTCCACCTAGGATAAGTCCAGAGATCAAAAGGGTCCTTTAGTTGTCTAAACAAAGCAAAGTGGGATATTGGTACCTTTACCAAAACCACAGAGAAATAAGGATTTATAGTTTCCATATTGCACCATATAAACTACCCAAATACCTCCCCATGAGGTTATTTTCTCTAGAGTACTATAGACAAATAATGAACTCTGGTGAGATAAATTTTGTCTTGGTGAAGAAAAGATCACGATTCAAAGTAAAAAACTAGTTAGGCCCCTTCATCTGCAATTCTAGAGAGGCAGGGAAGGAGGCAAACCAAATTTACAAAAAATGAAGTTCCAAAAGAGTTTCATGTGGAGGTATGGCCCTCAAGTACTTATGACCAGATTGAGAAAGAAGGCCAAGTTGGGACCTTATATTCACCTCCCCATACCAGAGATAAAAACATATGCAAATCAATTTGAGTGGGTGGAAAACACTCTTATAGACAGAGACAATACAAAGGTAGATGTAGATGACTTAGAAAGATAGTTTGATGAGAGCTCATTTCTGCAGGTACCTGAATAGTAAGAGCCAACCATTAGCACCCCTCCTATCATGCAGATTCCTCAGAATGAGGAAAATAACCCCAGAAGGACCAGGGAGGAACCCTCAAGTTTAGGAATGGGCACATCAAATATACAGTATGAGACCAGTCAAAGAAAAAGACCTAGGCTAAATCCTGTTTCAAAGCAGGAAGAAATATAAGGCTCGGTAGAAATAACTTATACTGAGCTGGACAGAAGTAAAGGCACAACTCTGTCTGAGGAAACACAGGGTCCATCTACATCAGAGACCCATATTTCGGAAAGACAACTAAATGTAGAAGCATCCTCATTCAGTAGGCCTGCTGATAAGGATAAGGATATAAAAGATAGATATAAAGAGATCAAAATGATAAATGAGAAACTAAAGGCCCAAACCTATGCTCAGTATCTCAAACTCACACCTACCAATCAGACAAGGTTGATGTATGATTTCGACATAAAAGATGGAAAATTACAGATGTCCTTTATAAAGCCAACTACACAACAGCCAAGGACATCAACAAATTTTAAGAGAGTTGATTTTGAAGTGATGGCAAGGGATATTCATCCCATAGACCAAATTGAACTGCACAAACAGGGTGGAGATATGATATACTCCACCCTCACAGGTAAAGCCATAGCTGCTCATCAGTTGCAGAATTCATTGAGCAATATCTCAGCCCAATATCAATTAGAGAAGGCCTCCTCACAGGCCAAGGATACTAGAATCAAGTATTTTGAAGTCTTAGTGATTGGATTGGGACATGATCCCAAAGATATTAAAAACACTGAATAGCTAATAAAGAAGAAGAATGATGACATTGCAACAATGAAAAACAATTGAAGACACCTCAGTTGCAACATCCCCAAACATAGGGGGTCTTAGAGAGACGAACTAGACATGAAGAGTTGATGGAATTGGTCCTAAAACTTAATGATCAGTTGAAGGAGAGAGATAAAGAATTAGACACTTTAATTCAATTGAAGCAAAGTTATATTACCACTACATCTCCAAATGTCATCCCAACGGTCTCAACAACAGTCCCTTCAACGTTGGCAACCTCAATGGCTCCCACAGCTACCATGCCTACATCACATCCAATTTTAACAGAGTCTACATCTGCAGTAGGTGCATCAAGATTAAAAAAAAAAAGTAGAGTTGGTCAAATCCATGGAGGAAATGTCTATTCAGGCTATAGAAATGAACAAACTGAAAGAACAGGTGACAAGCTTGGAAACAGATTACAAGCTTCCCAAGATCATGCACAAGGAAGTAGTGCAGAAAGCTGCCATAATGAATGAAAGTTTAAAGGCCATGGAGAAAGATCTAACACTAAAATAACCCCTTGAGCAAGCCAAGGAACTATTATGGGCCAATATCATTGACTCTATCAATGATATTTGGCCAATAATTCAAGTGATTTTTGAACAGATAGACTCGATAAAGGTAGCTACAGAAGCTATCCAAAAGGTCAAAGAAGAACAAGGAGACATTCTTAAAGATGAAACCAGACTTATCCACTTCCTCAACAGTAAAAACAAATATGAACTTCAAGAATTGGATATAGAGGATAGGACATAAACAATTTTGGAGGTAAGAAAGGTCCTTTCCAAGAGGAACTTAATGAAAAACTTGAATGAAAAATGTCAAAATGTGAAAGTAACAACTGATAGATTCATGACCAAGTTTC
This sequence comes from Pinus taeda, assembly GCA_000404065.3. Lineage (NCBI taxonomy): Eukaryota > Viridiplantae > Streptophyta > Pinopsida > Pinales > Pinaceae > Pinus > Pinus taeda. The sequence goes on along the minus strand of APFE030682906.1, from coordinate 58,831 downwards.
AAATTTCTAGAGAGGAATGGTTACCCAGTCCCTTGGTCATAAATGACAAGCTCGTGACAAAATAGGATTATGAGAATGAAATTAGAGAGCTAGCTAAAGAACAGGTGAGTACATCATCAATAAAAGCATTGCCAACAGGCAAAGTTCTTTACCAGACATTTGAAAACTTGTTTTTCCTCCAACATGAGGTGAAACATCTATTCATCACTAGGCCTACTTTTGCTAAGTATACTGAAGTAGATGAGATATATAGGAGGATGTTAAAAATCAAGTTACCTAACGCTAAACTATGGGAAAAATAGACTGATTTACTATAGGAAAATGTAGTAAAAAGGTTAATGTACAGTCATCAGGGTAAAAGGTAAAAATAGGTCAGCATGGTTAAAGAGTATCAGTGCCAAAGTGTATCAGATGAAAGCCTAAAGTGAATTCAGCCTTCAACATGAAAGTTCAAATAGAAAAGAGCATAAAGGGCTACAAACCAAACTATAAAGGCCCGCAACACCACAATAAAAGGGACAACATGAAAGCAGTTCAATAGTGGTCTCTACCTTCTAGCAAGAAGATATTTTCATTTCCTAGATTAAATCCCAAGTTAGTTTGGGATATTTTGTAATAAAATTTTGTATAAATACATCACAATTTGAAGTATGTGGATTCTTAGACATTTCTATAGACTTCTTGATCAAAATACTGTAAAGTTATTTTATCACTGACTGGACTAACAAGTTGGATTGATGAATAAAGACAAGATATTTCACAAGATTCATGTGTAGAGTGAAGTGAAGACAAGTATTTTCTCACGTTGTTGTCATTTTCCTTAAAAGTTTTTCCACAATCTTTAATGTATATATGAATCTGAATGCTATAACATGGAATGATATCTCAGAATTTGCTTAATTACACTCTATTTTAACTGTTATGCATTTAAATGTTTTCTACTAATTATCTAAGTTAAGGAATTCTTAATTGCTCCTTAGTTTAGGTTGTCTCTCTGTAATCTATAGCAAAGGATTCTTAATTGCCCTTTGTTTCCAATTACCCATTGTTCCTCGTTTTAATCCAGGTCTTAGAATTCTTAATTACTCTCTCACCCTGGTTAAGACCTTTTCACCCCTCTGGCCCAAAGACTTGCAATTTACTCTGCTAGCTTGCCCTTTTAACACTCCCTTTAGTGAGTTAATTCCAGCTCTGTTGCCCTTCTGTTGACTCCATAGCCCAACTGTCTAAAGACATCATTCTATCCATCTATTTTAAGGATTCCACCATCCAATCTTCAATACAAATCAAAAACCCCCCTGAACATTCAAAACTAGCCTAGAATCCCAGTAAGAAAAGTTAAATCATATAGAGAGATCCCTCTCTGATCCATAGGTTGGCTAGAGCCTATGCTTAAAAGTTGGTTTGTGGTTACCTCGGTCATTTTCTTTCTTCTGATAACTTCTAGAGAAAATTCTGAGTGATAACAGAGTCAATATGTTTTGAAAACAAAACAACAAAAAAGTATAAAGATAGTGTTACAGGGCAAGATAGGTGAGCAATATCATATCTCAAGGCTTAATGATGAAATGATTTTTAATCGGGATCAAGGAGCAATTAAGGATTCCTTAAACCAAATACTGATGAAGGATGAAGAAAATCAATCGGGATCAGAGGGAAATTAAGAATTCTCTAAACTGGGTATTAGAAGAAAACATAGAAATGTATAACAGTTAAAAGCATAGTGTAATGTTTAAGTAAATTCTGCAGTAAAACTCCTATTATAGCATTCAAATTTAGAACACATGAAAGTTTATGGAATACTTAGAAAGAAAACATGAACAATTGAAATTTATACTTCACTGAGATAGCTCAACACATGAATCCTGTAAAGAAGTCTCTTTATAACTTGTTCTGTCTGTCAAGTGGAATTTGGTACAATAACCCTCAGGTAATAGATCAGTCAGCTACAGAATTATTCAGAAATCCACACTTGATACTTCGAATGACGAAGTATTTATAAATTTTTTTACAAAAATATCTTGTCAACTGACTAGGATTTATTTAAGGAAAATAAATATCTTTATGCAAAAATATAGTGACACTTGTTTAACTCACTGAGATCTGTCCCTCTTTATTTGATTGTTGTTACTTGACTACCTCTTTCATCTACTCTTCTTTCACGATGTTTGCTTCTTTCACCCTGCTTGTGCCTTTCACCCATCTAGTAAATCACACCATTTTCCCCATGTTTCTTCATCTGGAAGTTTGATTTTCATCATCCTCCGGTAAATCTCATCCCCTTCTATATATTTGGCAAATGTAGGCTTATTCACAAAAAGGTGATTTACCTCATGCTGGAGGTAAAAGAAGTTTTCTAAATTCTAGAGGAGCACTTTTCCTATGGGTACACCCTTCATGGATGAACTCTTAGAAGTATCTTTGGCTACTTCCCTCATCTTTTTATCATATTCTTCATGTCTCATTAGTTTATCATTGATTACTAAAGGATTAGAAAAACCCTTCTATCTCAATACATCAAACTTGTCAAAAAACTTGTTTACTGTGAGTTTCATGCTTTGACATTTATCCTCAAGCTATATCATCAGATTTATTTTGGAAATTACTTTCTTCACTTCGAGTATAGTACCTGTTTTTTCAGTTATCCTGAGAAATTCTAATTCATACTTGTTTTTATAATTTAGGAATTTAATTATTTGGGAGGCTTCCTCTGGTTTCTTTCCCAGACCTACTTTTACCTTTTGAATTGCATCACCAGCTTCCTTCACCAAATCATTCTACTCAAATATTACTTGTATATAAGTCAAAATATCATTAACTAAGTTAATGATATTGGCCCACAAATGTTGCTTTTCTTGGGCTAAAGGCTCTTTTAGTGACAACTCTTTTTCTAGTTTGTGGATTCCATCACTCAGCCTATTGGCTTTTTGTTTCTAAGCTTGATGCATTACTTCTGCTAATTTATTTTCCTCTTCTAAGCTCTTTACTTGTTCCTTGAGCTTATTAATCTGTGTTGTTTGAATGGACATATCTTCCATTGCTTTAATCAATTTTTTGTCCTCATCAGTGGGGAGGGTTGTTGGTTTTGTTGATGTTGTTGTTGTTGCAGTTGCTGGAAATGATGTTGATGAAGGTGATGATGTAGATATAGGTGTTGATGTAGATCCTATGGGAATAACAGTAATGGGAACTACTTCTCTGCTAGCTTTTTTTTCCTGTACAAGTTTATCCATCTCTGTCTCCATTTACTTTAGTTGTGTTGTCAACTAGATGATTAAATTCATCATCTCATGCTTTTGATTAATTGTTTCTAAAACCTCCTTGGTTTGTGGACACTCAGTGGTTGGTAGCTTTAGCTGATTCTTCAGTGCATCTATGTCTACATTTTTCTTTTTCATAAGTTCTTCTGTTGCCTTCGTGTTAGTTGGATTATAGCCAATTTCAATTACCAAATATTCCAGTGACTTAATCTTGTTGTCTTTTGCTTGTGATGAGGCACTTTCCAGCTTTAACTGTGACTATATATTTTCAAGAATTCTTCAATTTCTAGACACTTGAGCTTTGTGTGTCATGGTTGAATATAACATCTCTCCTGCCTATATATGAAATTCAATTTGGTCGATTGGATGCACATCCTTGGCATGAATTTCAAAGGTTGCTTTCTTATAATCTTTTGAAGTTCTTGGGCCTTTACCTTTAGCTATAGGAAGCTCATCTGGATTTTCCTTGTTTTGAGGTCAAAAGCTTAAAGCAACCTGCTCTAATCACTGGGAGTTTGTTTCTAATATTGTGTACATATAGCAACCTTTAATGCTTCATTTCTCATTTTAATCTCTTTGTACTTCTCCAAGATATCTTTCTCTTTCTCAACTAGTTTGTTGGATGATGAAACTTCTACATTGTTCAGATTTTGAATGCTCTGTGCACTAGAAGATGATGGCAGAGGTGTATCTTCTATATGTGTTAAGGGTGCATCACCCCTAATAATAATTTATTTTTCTGTTTCAATTGTATTTCCCTACTCTATTACTGGATTTATCTTGGTTTTCTTTCTGCTCACAAGCTTGAATTTAGTATCAGAAGTAGTTTCTGCTGAGTAGGATCCTTCTTCTCTAGCCCTTTTTGAATTTATGTCCTAAGGGTTTGGAGTATGCAAGATGGAACTAGTATCAATCTACTTATCCACCTCCTATAGAGTGTTTTCCAACTACTCTGACTGGTTGGAATACTTTTCAATTTCTTGTTTTGACTCATGAATGAAAGGGGTCAATTTGAATTTGACTCTTAATTTACTTTTTTTTTCGAGAAAAAAAATGAACTTTTTATTGCAAGACAAAAATTTACATTATATATGCCATAAGCATTCAAGTCACTATATGATTTGTGATCATAGAGTTGCTGAGATTTTGCATGAGGAAGATCTCCTGCTGCCATCTTGAGATTCTAAATCCATTTCCCTAATCTGCAGTTCGATCGAAGTCTCCCTACACCGGAGAAACCCCAACTAAGCGATCAATTCCTATGCATCATGGCTAAGTCACAAAGCAAAACCAAGAATAATTTCCATATTTTAGTTTCCTGCTACAGTTGTTCCATCCCGACTCTTAATTTACTTATGACATTCAATGGGTCATGATGCCATTTGAAACTGTTGTTGAACTTGAAATCTTGTAAACATTTGGCTGCTTCCTTTCCAACATCTCTATTGTTGCATATAAAAGACCCTATTTGGTTTTTAATATTGAATTAGGTCTTCTTTGTAGCTGAAAGGAAGTGGATCGCATCATAATTCAAGATTTTCCTAATGTATTCCAAAGAAAATATCCTCATCGAGAGGTATTTGGGAAGCTTGTATGGAACTAGATGGCTTCCATACACTCTGATCTCTATATGATTTTGATATAAATACCAGTCTCATGTTTTACTTTGATTTGACAATTGTAATACCTTATTTATCTCTTCACTAATTCTAGGCTGAATGCTACTTCTTAGCATATTAACAACTAGATAAACAAATGAATCAATGAAGTCTTTATAGTTGTATTCTATGGAATCCTTTCTGATCAAGGATGTCCAAAAGACAACAGATTGGGGATTACCCTCTATGTCCATTTTTTGGAGGCTAACTACAAACCTTTCTGATTGGAAATATAAAAACATATGGAACAAAATTGAGGAGTATTTGAACACTCCTTCTTTTGGTAGCTTGACTAGTTGATCATGGATAGCATCTTCTAGGTATTGGGAAAAATTAAAGGTGGAAGCTGGAGGCTGGCTTGGGAAAAAGATGGATAGGAAACCAAGGATAGATGTGTCCACATATTCCTCAGTGAAATACCCTAAAACACATGACATCATGGTGACAAATTGTCTGGTCCTCTCTAAAAAAGTGGATGTTGAGTATGGAGGATTATCTTTTGGGGTTTCTACTAATGGTGGAAGGAAAGTCTGGAATATTTGGAATCTTTTGGGAAAGTCCAGCTTTAAGTAGATTTCAATAAGGGTTTCAATGGATATTGGCACTTCATCAGGTTGTGGTTGAATCTATAGCATATGATTAATGGATTGAGCAGTGATTGGAAAAAGGATCTCTTGGTTTGGGGTAACTAAAACTCTTTCATTAGGAAAATAGTTAATCTGACAAAGTCTAATAAGTTCAGGGAATTGAAAGGTCTATGGGAATATGTATTTAGGAAAATTTTAATCCCACAGATGGATATCATCTACCTGGTCAATGAATTTGTCATGGTTCCAGTAGTGGAGCTCCAAAAGGTTGGAATCTGTCACAGTATCAATGATTTTAAAATCTTTATCGGCCAAGGGAATGTGTTCGACATCTGACACTGGAGGTTGAAGAGGGTTTACATTTTGAACGCTTAGGGAAGCCATTAAATTTGATTCTTTTATCAATTTCTGTATGTAATTGATGGTGGAGAGCACTGAGGATTACGTGTGGCAAGGTCCAAGTGGCAGCAAGGGCTGAAAATCCAGTTAGAGAGGTCTTTGGGTCTTTTTCCGCAACTCAATAGCAATAGAAAAATAATGAAACATTGGGAGTTTTTTGTATTTTCTTTAGGAATTAGTGGTTTAACGCACATGGATAGTTTATGACGAGGGTGATTTAGAATATGGGTGGTTTGGAAGCAGTTTGGTGGATTATTGCACTGCGAAAGGTGGTATGGTGGTTTAGGACTAGGGGGATGCGATGAGCTATAGTGACGACGTGTGGCAAGGGAGGGGTTGAGTGAAACTACCCATTTCAAAACCTCCCATTATTTTTAAACATCAGACATTAGGGGATGCAATAATGGGTGTGGACCATTGGATTTGATCGACGATCGAAAGGTGGATGGCGATTCTTTTAAGAGGTGGGGTCAGGTATTAAATTTAATTAAAAACTACACTTTTAATTCAATTTATTAAGCGTAGATTAATATGAAATGGGTCGGGATTAATATAGTGGGAGGTTAATAATATAAGGTGGGGAAATGTGTTAGGATAAGGGGAAAGGGAATTTTTCAAAGGGAAATGGTTTCCAAGAGTGGAAACAGGGTTTTTAGGAAGGGAAAAATGGATTTTAAACAAGGGAAGGGGAATTTTCACATGGGAAAGGGTAAAATGATATTTTTTGATAAGCATAATGATGCTTATGATTTTTTGGAAAATATTCTACCTACCCTTCAATTTATTCTAACATTTTTTCTTTCCTTTATTGGGTGCATTTGAGCTTGTTAACCCTTTTATTTTCTTTTGATAAGCAAACTAACTTATTTCTAACCTTATGTCTTCAAATGGCTCAGATTGAACTTATGAGCTCATTTTTATTCTCTACCTAACTAATGATCTGCCAATATTAAATGGTTTGGTCAGATTTTTATTCACTAACTATCAGGACATGAAATTTAAAAGCATGAATAATCAAGATTAAACTATATGATCATCAAGAATTGTGGCATTTTGGACAAGCTGCACAAAATTTTATTTGCAAAGGAAAAGTAAACTAAGAGTAGTGTCATTTTAATGTACAACACTTTTAGAATTTATTTTTGTTTCTTTTTGTGGGGTTCATATTTTATATATTTTTTGATCTTTCTTTTGGTCCTTTGATTATTCTTTTAGGACATACCCTCTTTTCATTTTTTAATATGGAAAACATTTGCAAAAAAGCAAAGGTATGTACAATATTACAAGACTTAACTTAGTAAATTCAAAATTATGATCCCTATTATTATAGGAACCTAACAGAGTCGAACGAGTAACATACTGATGCATAGAGTGTGCACTGATCTCCAAGTCTACATTGGTGGCTACACGCATCAATTCATCAAAGTACATTTCTAGCTTCATTCAAACTTGGTTCCTCCACTTCACCTCAGTGAGTGTACCAATAGATGGGATCATATGCACACACACAATGACATCCATGCTTCTGAATACCCATCATGCAAGGCCTGCAAACTGGTGATGAGCTACGGGAGTTCCTCATAGTTCTAGATATGACTTTGGATGCATGCCTTCAACTCTACCACCTTCAGCTTCATCATCTTTGGAAAATGCAATGGGGCTCCTTTGTATCTCATTGTCCATGTCTGCATGTGGTCAACAATAGTGTACAAATTTGACAAGATGTGTGCTCTCCTAGCACAGCATTATCGCCAACCATTGAGATGGATAACTACCTTATGCATAGTGTCGAATCTGGAACACAACATCTACATAATTGTTTCAAGGGATGATACTTTGTCCAGTATCGTTCTCTTCAAATCTGCTCTAGTGGATGACGTATCTTTCTCTCCTCCTTTCTTGGACACTTGTAACTCCTTGGTTATGTGCTTTTTCTCTACTATCAAGAATCAAAGACTTGAGCTTGCGCACATCAAATACAATCACTCATTCTGCAAACTGCACAGGAGATGTGTGGACATATGGAGTAGGCACTCTATGCGATTTCACAATTCTGTGTTGTAACTCGTCGAAAAATATGTTGTGCATCTCCGCTTCCAGATTATCTTCAAGGATCTTTGTGTCTCCTTGATCACTTGGGACTTTCTCTACTTCTAGATCTGATGAAGCCAGTGGGGTGACCTCTTGGTTATGAGGCATGAGGTCTGTATCCCGATCTAACTCTGGCTACACCACATCCATATCTATCTGCTTCAACATCAATTCAATCTCTCGAGCTAAAACCTGCTCCTACAACTACTCACCCTGTACTCTCTCTGCCAGATGCTCGGATGAGTTTATAAACTATATGGGTACAGTTTCTACAATCTATGAATGATGCACCTCCTATTGTGTATGTCCCTTTTGCACTTCCCTCTCTCTTCTACACAGCTCTTTTTCTTCATGTAGTTGTTTCTTCAACTCTTGCAACTCCTTCTCTGCTTCCTCCATCCTCTATTTATCTCTTTGCCTTTTCACGTTCCTCTTGTCGCACTATCACCTCTTAGCCTCAATATCCAAAGTTTCTTTCATCACAAGTGGATCTGCTTTGAACTTGTGGCTTTTTTATGCCTCTGCATTGTCATCAACCTTTTTATTTCCTTTTTCAAGTGCAGGTATGTTACCTTCTCCTGCTGCTGATGATGGTGCTCTCTGAGATGCTACTTCGCACTGCTTTGGTAACCATTCCACAGATATGACGACTGGTTCATTGAGCCTAGAGAAGTTGTGGAAATATCTCCATGGGTCTTCCTCAACCCAATGACATGCTCCATGGATCCACAAAAATTGCACTCTCGCACAATGGTCCTTTACAAAGCAATGCAGGTCATACGGATTGAAACATCTGGTGCTGAAAGTAAATTTTTTGAACTCTTTCATCTCAGCATCAACATGCTTGAGATTTTGTATCTCATATAACCCGATCCACAAAGGAAGAGTGGGCCAAGGTTCCTTCTTCTTCCTATGCAGTCTAGCTAAAAACCTTGTCGAGATGCGATACGACACTTCTTGCATGACGAAATTTTCCATGGAAAACTTCGGTAAAACATGAATAGGCTTCTTCACACTGTACATGCGTATGAAGGTGCCAAGGGGTGAGGCATACCAATCTGCTATGTCAATCAATGCCTCTATCTCTACTTGTGGCATGCAAGGTGGATCCTACTCAAATATCATTTTGTACACCGGGGTCAAAGTGGTCTGAAAACTGTGTGATGACTCCACGAAAGCTGCATTCGGAGAACAATCTGCAATAAGTGTGCATAGCAATTTCCGAAGGTGTCCATGCCCACTTCAAACCTGGGAACTACTGACGGGAACAGATCACATCTAGAACATAAGCGGACATGTATATCTCTACTTACCAACCTTTAGGTGGATGCCAGGCTCCTGTCACTTGTTCCTTCAACCTGAGAGCCAACATTTCGGATCAATTGCATGGCCTTCCTTCCAGGCCAATTGGTCCAATGCAATCACCCAGCTCTGCAGGAAGGTCTTTGTGCTTTCTTGGTCATATAAGTGGCATGCAAATATGACCAAGTACTTATATGACTTCTGCAGTATATTTTTCTTGTAAACCAAACTGGGTGTTGTTTTCAACTTGGTTAGATATTTCACCCAACTCTTTAAGATGTCTCTAAAGTTTGCGTTGTGGTGTGTGCTGAAGGGTTTCTCCATTATGATCACCAGCTGTAGAAAGTGATACATCTCATGCTAGTCTTTCACCTTGAGGGTAGCAAGCTCTATCCCATTGAAAATGCTCAACATCATCGTCTCATGATAAATGTGCGAGAAAATCCAATGTATCATGTTTGCACATGGAAACGCAGGATACTTGCACGCAATCCGGTACAAGCTAGATATATGGATGTTGACATAGACCCTGAAGTCTTCCAAATCTTCCTCAAATGTGCCTGAGAATGTATTGTTGATGTCCTACCATTTCATATTGATGTCTTTGTCTATGACCAGCTTGTTGTCTTCGTAATGGGCAGGCCCATAGACAATTGTTCAACTGCATCTCCAGTTTCACTTCCAATGATGTCCTTTGACCCTACACTCTTGGAGGCCACTGTACCTATATTTTTGAGAGACAAACGAACACCTGCTATAGTTGGAGACATAGAAACACTCATGGAAAGAAATATATCATTTGAAAACCAAAAGAAATATGAGTACTGACTTGTAACACACCTCGGTGACTGGTAGTAAAGATTAGGCAATTTTCACTGGGAGGCTAGGAGACTGGCTACCAAAACTGTGCAAAGCATAGTCTAGGTTGTTAGGAGGCTGACTGACTGCTGGAACTACGCAATGCATAGTCCAGCCTAAATGCTGAGGGCTGAAATTGTGCAATGCTCAATTTAAGTCAGCAAGGACATGCATGCCCAAAGACTAGATTGCGCAATTTTTTGGGTCAGTAGGGCACTACCTCCCAGAATTACACAATGTAATCCTACAGGTTAGTGTTGGTCAGGCTTGCATAATTTCTAGAGGGAAGGTAGAGATTTCACTTCCAGAAATGCATATTTATGTCTGGGTGAGGCAGGGTTTGGGCCAAGGCAACCCAGACCCACCGACGGGTGACTGAAAACATAAAGAAGTTCGAATGCATGGAGAGATTGAATGTAAGAAAGATTTGATGTTCATGCTTGCAAATAGTGAATGCAAGATACAGAAAATGGGAATGCATGCATGTGTGTGAAACAAGTAACCGCAACGACGATCGTTAGTGCAAAACAATGTCATGCATGTGGCAATAGTGAGATGCAAAAAAAAATGAAATAATGCTTCTACAAGCCAATATACATTAAAATGACAACAGGCACTTAATAAAATCAAGCAAACAACATTCGTAGAAAGTGAAATATGAAAAGCGAAAGAAAAGTAGCAAATGAAATGAAAAGAAAACTTACCTAAAAATAGTTGGGCCAAATGTGCCGAAGACTCCTAGATGTGTTGTGGGATGTCAGAGCTCCAAGATTGATGTGAGGAATGAGCTCTACAATGTCGAATAAATAAGTTTGAGGCTTATGATGCACATGCACAAATCTAGGAAAAAGTGAAACTTGGAGGGAAGTTTCTAAAATGATCTTTGCGTGTAACCTCCAGCTACCAAAAATAGATCCTTAAAATTTAGGGATGCTTTTTTCATGTTTCTTTTTCTATTTCGGAAAAAAGCAGCCCATGCATGCAAATCAGGATTACTTAGTCCTCGAGGGAACTGATTAACCTGAAAGCACATGCAACAGTCTGCAAACCTAGGAAAGGGATTTGTGCAGTTTCTGGGTTGAGTAGGGTTGGTTGTCCCTCAGGCATTGCGCAATTCCTAGGTCAGCAGGTCACAACCTCACAGAATTGTGCAATTTCTAGGTTGAAGCCCAATGACTGGCTAGATTATGTAGTTTTCTGAGGGAGGGATGCCTCGTTGGATTATGCAATTCTGGAGCTCCGTAGGTAGCCCAGAAGAATTGTGCAATTTTTTCATCGAAGGTTGGTTCCCCTCTAGAATTTCGTAATTTTATGAGTGAACCTTTCAACCAAAAAATAACCCAAGTTTGGAAAGGCAGCCTGTGATGGGAGATAAGCAAGTTGACATGCACAGGCTAGCAAGCCTTTGAAACTTAGTTGAATCCTATGTACTTGACAGTGTAAGACATGTTGGTAAGGATGGTTGGTAGGGAGGCTCCAAAACGAAGTTAAGGCAAAATTGTGGAGGGTGGTTGTAGCTGCTACAACATATACCTATTGATGATGTTGTTGTTGGGATGTGTTTTTCATGAGCGCATATTGGTTGTATATGCATTTTTTATGCATGTCAATGTCTATATGTTGTTATGCATCAATTTCCATGGTCATGGTTGTGCATGCGTAGTAGGTAAGAGATGCATTGTGATGGTCATTTTTGTTGTCTTGTGTCATCATGATGCTATTGGCATGTTATGATGTTGATGTGTTGGCTAAGATAAGAGTAGGAGATGTAGATTACTAGACCGAGATTGCAGCACTAGACCTTGGGGTAAGAGCAGATCATCATACAAGTTTGTATGTTGGGTATGAAGTTATGTTGATTAATGGTTGTTATACACATTAGATTTATGTACATGTCTGTCATTCTATTGTTTTTATGGTTACATACATGATAGATGTTAGTTAATCAGTGTGGTTTTATGCACATGTGTCAGTTAGTCATGAAGGATAGTAACTTGTTGTTGTATGAATTGTGGGCATATGCATGTTGAGTATGCTCATTTCATTTGAGATCATGATGTTATATACATCATGTTAATCTAGATCATTCTATGAAAATGATCGTGGTCATGATATTCAAGTATGAGTCAATATATTTTCTATATTATGTCATACTAATCTGAACTAATTATGCAGATGTGATAGCCTCCCCTGAGATACCTTGGGGTATGAGTTTGATTATGTCATCTATTTGGTTACCTAACATGGTATGTTTGCAGGTAATTTGAATGTTTGAATAATTGCATGATATGGGTATGTGTCTATGAGATTGCATGAAGAAATGATCTTCTTTTAAGATGATTGTACTAACACATTATGGGCCGATATAGTTGATATATACTTGAGTGCAAGTGGGTGCTAGTTGTAATATTATGATTAATGATTGTTAGTTGATTATGACATGGTTGTTAGTCTTGGTAAAGGTTGATTTAAAATTGATAGACATAATGTCTTGATTTTTGGAACATGTGACTGTCATGTGTAAACAACTGCACGCCAACATGCTTGGCATTGGCATGACAAGGTAATATTGAATTGTTTATATAACTAGCATTTGGGTGATATGATAGTGCATAATAAGGTTCAATTATATCAAGGTAAAAGGTAAAAGAAAGGAATTGGGTGAGAATTCCTTTGGCTATGTTTGGAAACCACATTTCCAAATGAATGAGTGCTTTTCATACAGGAAGTCTTCTTAACATTGATTTTGTTTGACACTTTGTGGATATGTGTTATATTCATGTACATGTATTTGACAGGTATATTGGCTATTTTATAATTGTAGCTGGATTCATCAAACAATTGGAGTCCCTTGAGAGATGGCATGGATGTTTTCAATTACAAGGCAGTGTGCTTTTCATGACAAGGTAAGCTAATTGGTATATTGCATATTTATTTATACACTAACAATTATGTGTTTATGGTAGTATGATGTAGGGAATTATATGGCAAAGATACTGCCATCAAATCTTGAAGAAATTTTAGGTTGATATTTCCCTTGGAAGCATTGGGAACCCATGGGGATTGATTCATGGTGTTTGTTGCTAGTTTTGTGCTTTCGGTCTTTTTTGATTTGTTTGTGCTTGATTTACAGTTTTGTGTATGACTAGTGCATGGCCATGCCACTTTTATTGTGATGTCATATTGCTATTGGTTTTTCATGGTTTTATTCTTGTTTGTTTCTTGTTCTTGCCTTTTTTGTTTCTATGGTCTTGGGAAATGGTTAGGAAAGAGGAAGTTAATGGATCTTGAGGAGATTTGAATGAAACTCGACAAGTAATGTAAGACCCAAATGAAGCTCAGTGCATGTATAAGGGTAATTGAAGGCAAGAGTATGACAACTAGTTGGAAATTTTGTTCTCAATGTCACTCATGTTATTCTCTTAACCTTGACCTTATGATATCTAGTAATTATGTTGTGATCATGATTATGTTAATGTCTCAATATGTATACATGTATGAATGTATGTCATTGTCTGACAAGGTCATTAAAGATCACGGTTATTTTATGCTAATGGTTATATGTATGTATGTAGGTCTGATAGGTTCTTCAAGGATCATTCTTGTGGAGGAATGATTGCTTATGCAGGTGAATGGCATGAAGAGGTTCTTGGTCTTAATGAGGAATCAAGTGGGAGGAGTAGCCCTGACAAATCTATGAGGTCAGTATGATGTGGATATGAATTGATATTATGTGATTATACTATGTCTATGTTATGGTAGGTAATGTTAAGGGATACATTATTAGGATGAAAGCAGTGTGATTTGCAGTATGTTGGGGCAAGCATGTGTTGGGAGCCCCCCTTCGTTGCACTAATTGTGTAGCGGGGGGGTCATAGGGGGTTTGAGGCATACCCATAACCCCACTTTATGGGGTTTGGGGCAGGGCCCCATAAAATTTTGGTTTTGGACCCTATGTTAGGTTGGGCGGACCCACCTATGGTTTTGTGCATGATTTTTGCACATGTTTTTGGACACGATGGTTTTCGGTCCATGGTTTTGGACGCGATGGTTTTCGGTCCATGGTATTGGATGCTTCGACATGTATAAATATGTATTATAACATTGAAAGGAACATAATGAAAATCAAGCTGGTAGTACCAGTTTTGGGATCCAAGGGAAATCACTGTGTATATGTGTTTGATGTGTTATGCTCTCACATTGTTTATTTTTTGTGTTTTAGAATTCATATGCAACTAATTTCTGTATGGGGTTAAAACCTACATTTTGTATCGGAGCTTTTTTGGCTTCAAGGGGATGCCTTTGTTGCTGAGGGGTTTCACTCGGGCTTGTGGTAGACCCTATTCAGCGGGAGATCTATGAGATTAATTGTAGTGGTGAAAGAAGATGGTGAGTAGTGGAAAGATAGAGATCGAGAAATTTAATGGTCAGAGTTTTGAATTGTGGAAACTCAAGATGGAGGATCTATTGCTAGATAAAGATCAGTGGATTGCAGTAGATTTGGGTACTAAACCAACGGGAGTGTCTGATGAAGAATTGAAGAAGTTGGATCGGAAGGCAAAAAGCACAATACGATTGTGTGTCTCAGATTCAGTATTGTTGAATGTATCAGGGGAAGCTACGCGAAGGATTTGTGGGACAAGTTAGGGACTTTGGACCAAACTAAGTCTCTGGTGAATACACTGTTCCTGGGGAAAAAGCTGTATAACCTGAGGATGAAAGATGGAGACTCAGTGACAGAGCATATAAACGCATTTATTACTATGGTAAGTTAGTTAGCATCTGTTGATATTAAAATTTCAGATGAAGATAAGTGCATCAATTTGTTGTGTTCTCTACCAGATTCATGGGATAGTCTAGTTATTGCAATAGGTAGCAATGCAACTAC
>APFE030682906.1:0-11070 GCA_000404065.3 Pinus taeda | reverse complement strand
ACGTACCTTTTGTAACAATGGTACACCATGTAGATCAAAATATTTCTCCATCTGTAGTATCCAATTTACCGGATCCTTCCCATCAAACTTCATCATCTCTCTTTTTATTGATTTTAGGAGCTCGATCTTGAAACAACTGTAACTTTGTAATTTCAGATTTTTAAGTTCTAAAATTTTGGCCTATAATAGCCCTTTGAGTCCTCTTTCTAACTCCCCAAGTCTGATCGTGACTGGATTCCCGAAGAAAGATTTGTTCCCAATATCGCACGATGACCTAATTATAGACTAGTTTAGTAGAGTGAACTTGTACGACATGCCACGTGTCATTGTTACAACCTTAGGTTCTGAAAATTATACCCAAATATAATACAATCCGTCCGCTTTCTGTAATCTTCCAAAATTTCAATCTGATGCTCAAAGAGAAAGTGGTGACTATTTTCCCAAGGTCACATGTCTAAGATGTAATTCGGGAGTCTGCAAAAACCCTAACTTCCTCAAATCATATATCCGACAACATAGCGATCCAAGATCTAAAATTTGGACCCAAGGTTCAGACTAATTTCTTCTCAAATGGTTTTTTTTTAGCTTCTAAACCTTTGTAGCGAAAACTTTATATCAAAAATTAGACATGACTTGGTTAGATGAAATTTGGAGCTTGCAAAAACCCTAACTTCATTAGATCATATATCTGAAAATATAGTGAGACAAGATCTGAAATTCATACCTAAGGTTCAGCACGTTTTCATTTTAAATGGTTTTTTTTTCACTTTTGAAACATCGTAGAAAAAATGTTATACCGAACATTCCACGATGACTTGTTTGGAGCAGTGAAACCCTATAATCCAAAGCTTTGATACCAAATGTTATGAAACTAGCTCACAAAAAGATAGAAAATTTAGATCAACACCTTAGAATTCAGCCTCTTCGAGGTGGCAACCTCCTTTACATTACACAAATGAAAAATTCTTGTATGATACAAATGAAAATACCTCCTTTCTATATATAGGAGTCTAAGGGGTCATAATAGAATCAGAGCCGATATAGCAATAATAATATAAGGGCACAATAATAACAATAGTGGGCTACTATGGGGCACAATAACAACAATATGAGGACTAAATGGGCACAACAATATAATAAGCGGGTTGTACTAATAAGAATAAGGGGTTACACTAGTAGTATAGGGACCTAACATAGATAGTGAGGTTGCATGGTGTTCCTAAGAAGATTGTATCCAATAGAGATGCTAAGTTCACTTCCAGGTTTTAGAAAGAGTTGTTTGAAGGTTTGGGGATAGATTTAACCTTTAGTACAACTTATCATCCATAGAAAAATGGATAGACAGAGGGGGTTAATGGTATTCTTAAGGACATGTTGAGGATGTGTGTCATGTATCAGCAGAAGAAGTGGGAGCAGTATCTTCCACTGGTTGAGTTTGCATATAACAATAGAAGTCCTTGAAGATGAGTCTGTTTCAGGCACTTTATGGGTGGATTTATAATACTCCTATCAGCTGGAGTGATCCAGTGAACACGGTATTGATTGGACCAAATATGTTGGCAGAGATGGAACAAGAAATGCAGGTTATTAAGAGGAATTTAAAGGAAACACGAGATAGGTAGAAGATTTATGCATATCAGCATAGGGTATTTAAGGAGTTTCAGGTTGGGGAATGTGTACTTATGCATCAATCCCAAGAGGAGATTCTTAAGGATTGAGTCATGAACCAAGTTGGCACCTCGATATTGTGGGCCTTCTGAGATCCTTGAGGGGATTGTACCAGTGGCATATAGACTTGCATAGCCTCCAATAGCAAAAGTCCATGATGTTTTATGTGTTCCATTGCTTAAGAAGTATGTCCAGGATGTTGATCATGTGATTGACTAATCTATAATGTAGGTGGAACCAAAGGGAGAATTCTAGTTGGAACCACAATGCATATTGCAGCAGAAACAACTCATGCTCTAGAACAGAGAAATCGAGTAGGTTAAAGTATAGTGGAAGCACTTTTAGCCTAATGAAGCTACATGGGAGATGGTTGATCAGATGTGGGCTATGTATCCTTCTCTATTCATCAGTTGAGTGGATATATTCTGGTATATGTGTTTGATGTTGTATTGGTTATATGTATATGCATATGTATGTTGTAAATATTGAAAATAGTTGTGTTATAAATCTCCAATAAGAGGTATGATTTTCATGGAATGATGGCCATAGTCTCAATAGTATGATATGATGCAAATGTTGCATCGAGATGCATTATAAAGATCCATGGGTAGCATGTGTTTTTTTGGTTTATAACTTCATTGAACATCGAGGAATATGTTCCCCCAAGGAGGAGGGGTTTGTAATATCCCCTTATTGATTTTCCATGTAAATAAAATAAGACCATGGTCATGGGACATGTATTCCAAGCTAAATGTTGGGAAAACCATAGTAATGGGTATCACTGTTGATTAATTTATGGATATGGAAATTGGAAAAGGCATTGGCAATGGTAAAGTGGCAATAGTTGGCATTTTATTTATGAAATAAATGAAAATAGGAGAAAAGGAAGGTGAAGAGGCACATATTTGCATGAGAGGGAAATTGAAGGGAAAATGAAGAAAATGGAGACCTCAATGATAAAAAGGCTTCTAAGGATGAATTCACAACCTTTTGTCAAGTCAATTTTGGAGCTCTCTTCTATTCTCCCATCCTCTCACACTCTTGCACACTTAGAGAAATATTAGAACATTCTTGGAGCACTTTCGCATACATTGGATTTGGAGAGAGAAGGAAAAGGAAAATAGGAAAGTGTAAGGGAGTAGGTGGATCAGTGGCTACAACTAGTTTTATTTGTACATAACAGGTTGCATGTATGATATCCTTGTTGATTTTTGGATGCATGGCATATGCATGTGATTTTCTATTTTTGTGTTGTCCTTGGCATGGGGGATCTTTTTAGCCTTACCTTTCCATTTCCTGGATAGCCATGGTGTTGTGGATTTTTGTATGAACCCTTGGTTGATTTCCCATGTAAAAAATATATAAAACCAAGGCCATGGGACAAGTATTCCAAGCTGAATTGTGGTAAAAACATCCTAGTGCGGTACCACTTCGGTTTATTTATGGCTATGGAAATTGACAAAGGAATTGTCAAAGGAAAAGTGGAATTTATTGACATTTATTTATGAAAATAATGGAAAATAGGAGAAAAGGAAGGTGAAGAGTCATAGAATTGCATGTGGGTAAAAATGAAGAAAATAGATGCCTCAATGATAAAAATGCTTTTGAGGATTAGTTCACAGCTTTTGAGAGTTCTATAGTTGATCTCTCTCTTTCTATTATCTATCTCATACTCTTGCACACTTAGAGTATTCTTGGAGCATGCATGGAGCACTTTGGAATTCACTTTGATTTGGATAAAGAAGGAAAAGGAAAGCAGGAAAGTGCAAGGGAACAATTGTATCAACAACTATGGTGGAATTTCTTTATAGGTATCGCGTTCCATGTATGATTTACCTACTATTTTTGGAATGCATGGTATATACATGTGGTTTCTTAGTTATTATCTATCATTGGCATCGAGGATTGTCTCGATTGACTATGGTTTTGCCTAGCCTTTCCATTTCATAGATAGTTATGGTTTTGTGGGTTTTCCCATTTGTTTTATGTTTTTTTCTCATGTTCCTTATGGTTGTGGGTTGAGTTATTAGTTCTTGGAGCCTTGTTTGGACAAACACTCTCGAAGCCCTAGAACAAATTGGGTGGATTATTAGTCCTGGAACCTTTGTTGGACAAACACTCTAGAGCCCTTGGTGGGTTTAGTTACTAGTCCTAGATCCTTGATTGGAAAAATGCTCTAAAGCCCTATGGCAACTGTGGGTTGAGTTACTAGTCCTGGATTCGAGTTGGAAAAAACACTCTAGAGCCCTAGATAACTTGGGTAGAGACAAATCTGGTGATGGTTAGTGATTTCTAACCATGAGGTGGAATCATTGGTTGAGGGTTGAGGTGGTTTTGCCTATGGAAGCCCTATTTTGGTTTTGTTTGGGTTATTCCATGAGATCCCACATTCATGCTTGGAATATGGCATAGGGGTGATTGGTTAAAATAAATATTTGGTTCAGCTAAGTCTATGGTTAGGGGGTACGTGGAAGTCCTTGACTTAGTTAGGATTTTCCTATGTTAATAAGAGCTAATTTATATTTTGATATATGAGCATATGTAGTGATTATTATGATGATATTATGGCTAAGATGGCATGGTTTATATGTTGGCTATTTCTAGTTTATATGTCAGTTTATATGCTAGTTATATCTTGATTATATGATGTATATTGTTTATGGCTCTTGACATGTTTAATGAATATATGAATGGTTAATGAATGCATGAGCTAATAGATGTAATTTAAACTATTATGAGAGGGCATTAGACCTTCTTGATGATTCCTAAGTAAGTATCATACCCCTAAGTTTAATTATGCATTCATGACCTGTAGATTACATGTTCTCAATATGTTTGACGAAATGTATGTAATGGTTGGGCTTGGTTAGGACAAATCCTTGATGGATGGGCGAGATGTGTTTGTCATGCATGCATGTTAGTTGTCTATGTGTTATGCATGCATTGTGATGGTCATTGTTGTATTCGTGGGTCATCATGATGTTGTTGGTAGGTTATTATGCTAATATGTTAGGCGAGATGGAGCAGGAGATGCATATCATTAGAGTGAGGTTGCAACACTAGATCTTGGGGTAAGTACAGATTGTCATATAGGTTTTTATGTTGGGTATGCAAGTATATTGTTTAATGATTATATGAATTATGGTTATGTACATTCTTGTCATTTTATTACTGTTGTGGTTACATGCATGATAGATGCTAGTTGATTAGTGCGATCATGTACACGTCCATTGGTTAGTCATGCATGATGGTAACTTGTTGTTATATGCATTGTGGTGATATGCATGATGATTATGGTCACTACATTTAAGATCTTGATGTATATGTATCATGTTAATCTAGATTGTCCTACGTAGATGGTTATGGTTATGATATTCGGATGTGAGTCGATATACTTGTGATATTGTTTCATACTAATATGAATTGACTTGTGCAGATGTGATAGCGTCCCTTGAGATACATTGATGTATGAGTTCGATTATGTTGTCTATTTGGTTATCTAACATGGTATGTTTATAGGTTGTTTGAATGTTTGATTAATTGCATGATATGATCATGTGTCTATAAGTTGCATGAAGGAATGATCTTGTTTTAAGATAATTGTATTAACATGATATGTGCTGAGACAATTGATATGTACTTGAGTATAAGTAAGTGATAGTTATATCATTATGTTTAATTCCTATGACTTGACTGTTGATTATGACATGGCTATTAGTCTTGGTAAAGTTTTATTTCAAATTAATAGATATAATGTCTTAATCTTTGGAACATGTGACTGACATGTGTGAATAGTTGTAGGGAAACATGATTGGTATTAAGATGATAAGGTAACAATTGTTTTTTTTATATAAATAATAGTTGGGTTATGTGATAGAAACTAATGAGACTCAATTGAAGTAAGGTAAAATTTAAAAGAAGGGAATTGAGTGAGAATTCCTTTGGCTATGTTTGGGGACTGCAATTCCAAACTAATGAGTTCTTTGCATATAGGAAGGATTCTTAACCTTGAATTTTGTCAGATATTATGTGGATATGCACCACAAGGTTCTAGGGGAGGCTCCACTATCCACAATGATTGTGTAATGCACAACACTATTCAAGATTGGTTGAGGACTGTGCAATGGGAAAGTGCATTTGACAGTTCTTAGTGGTTGAGCACTAAGATTGTTCAATGCGCAATTGATGGAGGTAGTTATCTGCAATTGCATAGTGTGTAGTTCCAGGAGATATAGGGTGCTTCACTGAGGCTTGTGACTGCACAATGCACATTTCAAGGAGGCTTAAAGGTTGGTTCTTGGCCAGGAAAGTTACAAAGATAGAGAAAACTCCAAAATTGACTATGTGTGGAATGAGTAAGGTAGACAGATGGGAGTAATAACATGTAACAAGACTTAAACATGATATCACACTCATAAATGAATAAAAACATAACAATGAGAAACTCAATACCAAAAATCAACATGCATCCATTGAAATCAAAATAGAACGACACTTACCTCCAAGTGTGACACTTAAGATACAACTTTCGACACAAGTGTTACAGTGGAACCAAAAGATGTGTTATTCCAAAAGAATGTGTCCAACACATGTTCTAATGATAAATAACAAAAAATAATGCAAGAGAGTGTGATGTATATATCTCTAGAAAGTGTGTCAAGGAGCTCTTAAGATGCATGAAAACAAGTGAAAGCGACACCTGGTAACACAAAGAAAACACAAGAAACGCATCGCAAGAGAAAGCGACACTTGTGAGAGTGAGAATAAGTAAAAAATGCACTTAAAAAATATAAATAAAGTGAAAGAAACACATGTGAAAGAAAAAGAAAACAAAAACAACAATGACAGTCATGAAAGTGAAAGTGACACTTACGAAAACAAAAGTGCACAAAAGTGACAATTGAGAAAACTCACCCAAGTGATAGTACAATTATAACTGAGAGTGAGAGAATGATCCTTATGCTCCAAATTTCACAATCTAAAAAATGAAAGATGATTTTGAAAGAGCTCTGTGTTATATTCTTTATACGAGGAGAGCAGGAAAGAGTGAGGTGGTTTCCACTAAGAGGTGTGACAACACTATGTGGAAGAATTACAATATCACTATCAACTAGAATTGCACATTTATTGTTCATAAGGAATGTGTAGTCACCATCCCTAAAAAATGTGAAGTTACTATCATCAGGGAATGCACGATGTTCAAGGGTTGTGCAATGTCTTCCTCTAAGGACTACACAATTACTACTTTCTAAGACTCTGCAATGCCTATCTTCAGGGTTGACATTGATTGTTAGACTTGTTAAAAGGGGTGTGCTTATAAATGTGTAAAAGGCTAAGCATGTGTAAACAAGTGGTTTCAAAATTTAGATACTTCAAAAAAACATCAACCAATCATGAAGTGACTATTTAGTATTAACAACTTGAAGTGAAAGATCATAAGATCACAAGGAGGCTCCAAAATTCAAGTGTATGAAAAAAATTTAGAGGGTGTATGTCGTAGCGACAACACTTGGTGACACACTAGAAGAAATCCAACTTCTCTATCTAGGTCTAGCTTTATGCATAGAGTCTAGTCTTTCATGAAGTATTGATTCACCATGTGGCCCATCACATTTTCCCCATTTATCCCAGTTATAAGTATATTCTCTCATATCCCCTTTCTCATCTAAACACATTTACAAGGCTTACCATATCTCAAATTTTTTGATCCAGGAGAAGGATAGCATATATTTGTGAGTTTAAGATGATCATAGTTTTAGTTCCATCTCTGTTGTTTCTCCACTATTAGCAGGTATCTTCATTACACTAGTGGAGTCACTTTCAAGAAAGACAAGCATTATTTCACTGCTAATGAGCCTATTCAGTACCTTGATGAAGTTGCTTGCTTAATCTCTCTACGTACGAATTCTTTCTCTTCTTTCAGCCCTTATTTTATTTTTTCTATTCTCATTGGCATTTTATTGACATTTATATTGCCAGGGTGGAAGAGGGATCTCGACTTATTGAGAGTAAGAGAGGTTATTCCTATTGTAGAGACTCTTATATACGTTTGAAATTAATATGCACACTTTTAGTTTTCTCCTTTCCCTTCTCTACTTGATTGGATCAACAAGAAAACACAATTTAATTACAATACTGATTCAAGGAATTAAGATCCTAAAATAGATATGGGAATCATGATTCTGCTTATAGATTTCTATTTGAATGAATCGTATTTTTCATTAAGAAATCATAAGCTATAAAGATATCAAATATAAGTAAATAAGAGGGATCAAAAGTTAACCAAGAGTTTATGTATGTCACAAATCCATTTCAATGATTTGTCACATTGTCTCTTGAGCTAGATAAGAGTAGTTTCCATGCACGGTCTTATTAAACATAACATGAAAGAAAAGACATGACACAACAAGAAAAGAAAAAGCAGGGAAAGAGAAAAAATGTAAGATTGAAATGAAAGGAAGCATGTAAGAAAAAACATGGAAACAAATCAAATGCAAAGATTGGATGAGGAACAAAATGTAGGGTAAATGCAATACAAAAAGAGAAGCTAAAATGTAGCTAGGCCTACCCCTAACCTAACTAGCTAGAAGGTCAAGACTAAATGAAGTGAAATTTCCAATGTAACCATTAAAGTTGCTCCCGACTAGTGAATTTAAAGACACAGATAATTAAAAACCATATAAAATAATATACAAAAATAAATATGCTTACTTTAATTCCATGTACATAAGAAAGAAGGTCAAGGTTGTAAGCATAAAGGTCTTCTTTAGAAGCTTTCTCTATCCAACCTGCAAGCTTGCCACAATAGCAGGGATGATGAACATAATACCTTGAAAACATCTCTCAAACATATATGTTAAGTTCAAGATAACATTTTAACTTGTTATTAGCAATTGAAGTCATTAGATATGATCCCTCTAACCGATCAACAATTGGATCGTGAAAGAAACTAGCTCTAAAATATTTAGATTCGTGCAAAGATAAGCCTTCAATCATCCTATCCATATTATGAGAAATATTAGGTGAGGATAACATAAACCATTCTTTCTTAGATACTTTATTAAGATTTCAGGGACCTAACATAACCATCAGTAAACGTTGAAGTGCTCCAACTTATTGATAAGTATATGAGAAATAAAGACATGAATCGAATATGAACCAACAACTGTCATTAGATAAATTGATGAGAAAATAATTAGGGAGATGACAACTATTAAGGTTTGTGTATTGATCAAATATGATGACTAATGTGTGAGGTGTTCCATTATTCAAAGATAAGGATGTATTAATTTGAGAGATTTTACAAGCACTTCAAATTAGTGAACCTTCTTCCTCGAGTGATGATGCTCGGAAATGACCATTTATTTTCTAGTGTAGGAGATCATTAATTTGTATGCTATTATAAAATAGACTAGCAATAAGAAAGTTAAAAGAATTAAAATTGATTGGTGGTATAGAAAAATATAAAAACCTGATAAAATATGAAAAACAGTAAAACTAGATTGCAAAAGATTAAAAAAAAAAAATGTGAGTTGAATCAGATCCAACATCAATATCAGCTTGAGGTATTAGGTTTGCCACATGATTTAAGCATTGACTTAGACTCACGAGGATCAATTGTGCCAGAAAGATAATTAATTTCATACCATACACTAGAAAGATAAGAATTTGATCATTCACAGAAAGATTCAACATGGACAAATCTTGCAGTTAGTGATATTTGTCTTGATAATTGGAGTCAAAGATTGTAAATCTTGTGGGATCCATGAATATGGACTTGAGCCTTGGATTTGATATAAGGGATTCACGTGAAGGAGGATTAAGCAAACCATAATATTTTATCTGATCAAAATCTGTATTTTTATGATTAGGAAGGTTATCTTAAAAACACCAAGAATTCTTTATGATATGGATCCAATCTATTTCGTGGATCTCATCAAGATTGTAAGAACCTGGCATAACCATCAACTGGATTTGAAGTTCCTTGACCTCTTAAAATTCCCTAAACTTTCAAATGGTGGATCGTTGAATTTAAGTGGCTTAGAAAGGTCAACACGTAGGTACATATGATTATCGTCATATGCGTCAATGAAAACATTATTAATCTCATCGATTTGATCATATTTAACATTTAGCATATGAGACTCTTGGTATAGATAATTTGGATACATCAATCAAAAAACTCCCTTGAACATTTAAAGTTGTAAGATATTCCTCGTGACCTATAAAATATTTATGATTAATTTTTTTTTTTTAGTAATTGATTTAATCTCTTCATCAGTTGATCATGAAATCACACCATCTTGTACCAAGTTGCAATCAAGGTCAACATAATAAGTATCTAAAGGAATTAAAGAAAATGTTGGCATAATAGACTCATTCAACACATCCATGTACAAAGGATAGTGTGATAAAGGTGAGGAAAGATGAGAAGAATCAAGAGGGGAGACTTCATTTGTGGATGAATTTGATTCAAAATTCAAATTTTGCATAATCATATTAGCTTGCAACAATTGTGGATTATCATGAATGTTATTATCTATGAGATTATTTGAACATCCACTGCCACCCAGTACATTTCTTTGGTTATGGCAGGGAGGTGAGTACAAGATCATGTCATGAAAAGGTTGAGGATTAATTGGATCAATGTAATCTTCATCAGCATAATGGTCAAATAATGGCATACCAATGTGATTCTGAAATTGACATTGCTCTTCTTTAATGGGGTATATTAAAGCTTCAACAACTTGAACACCTGGTTCTTGTTGGGTTGTGTTATATTCTTTCCATGACTGGCCCAATTAGTTAACTGGGGGTTTGAGGGGCGCAGGTAACCCCACTTTATAGGGTCCGGGGTAGTGCCCTAGAAAATTTTGGTTTTGGAACCTATGTTAGGTTGGGCGGACCCACCTATGGTTTTGTGCATGATTTTTGCACATGGTTTTTGGACGTGATGGTTTTCGGTCCATGGTATTGGACGCAATGGTTTTCGGTACATGGTATTGGATGCTTCGGCATGCATAAATATGTATTATAACATTGAAAGGAACATAATGAAAAATCAAGCTGGCAGTCCTGGTTTTGGGATCCAGGGGAAAATCTTTGTGTATATGTGTTTTATGTGTTATGCTCTCGCATTGTTTATTTTATGTATTTTAGAATTCTTATGCAGGTAATTTCTGTACGGGGCTAAAACCTACATTTGGTATCAAAGTTAATTTGGCTTCAAGGGGACGCCTTTGTTGCTGAGGGGTTTCACTCAGGCCTATGGTAGACCCTGTTCAATAGGAGATCTGCGAGATCGATTCTTGTGGTGAAAGAAGATGGCGAGCAGTGGAAAGATAGAGATAGAGAAATTTAATGGTCAAAGTATTGAGTTGTGGAAACTCAAGATGGAAGATC